>JAUZNJ010115682.1:0-19619 GCA_034780135.1 Jordanella pulchra | reverse complement strand
ATATATTTGCACCTAATTTACAGAATCTGACATTTGGCTACCACTTCAACGTTTTGGGTTTTCACAAGAAAAAAAATATGTGAAAAGCTTGACTGTCACCAATTCTATTCCAGGAAACTGTACATAAAGAACGGCAGAAAAAGTGTCTGTTGGTAGCGGTCACAGCCAGCCTGTCCTATCATCTAGCCGTCTAACCAACATCCCTGCGGCTATCTTAACACCCTGTCCACAGCACTCAGGCTGTCATGTGCAGGGCTGCTCATTTAGAGCACAGCCATACAACTTCCCCAGCCAGGTTGTTCACATCCTCCGTGCCTTGTGCCCTCCTCTCTTAACACCCAACACTCCCAACAATCAGAATCATTTAGATGTTTTCAAACAAAACCTGCTGACAACCAGTTCCAAGACAACATGTCACCTCTTGTGAATCCTCCTCCAATCCCTGCACCACAGCTTTAATGTCTCCCCTTGTTGTTGTGTTGGCCACTCCTTTGGTCTGTGGATAGCCTTTGTTCAGAATGCTTGTTTTTTTCCCTACCCCTTACAGTGCTTGGCTGTAGTTGTGGCAGTTTCTTTTTTTTTGGTTTTGGCACAGTGTTATTGGACAAGGTGGTACTGAAAATGAACCCCCCACTCCCTGGCTTCTCCCCTTCCCTGCTGCCCCATATGTAACTGACTAGCATGAAGAGTCCTGATCTTGGCATGCCAGGATGAATTCTTCACTTGGACCCGCTTTTCTTTGTTCAGCTGGTATTCCAAAAGAAGCTTGGGCCTCCTTCACAGGATGTGGTGCTAGAAACCTTTGCTTTAAAACCTGTTCTTTTTTTTTTGTCCTTTATATGATTCGCAGGCAGCTTTATGCACAGGAGGCAGCCTGCCGGCTCCAGACTGCAGAGCGTGATGGGAAATCCCTGCAGAGGCTGTCAAAAGAAGAATTTCGTAAGATGTTGCTACCCGACAGCCCTCCAGGAGAGGACAGGAGTCGGAAGGTGAGGTCATTGAGCTGTCTGACTGAATAGCTGATTTATGTATATAAAGTGCATCTAAATAAATTTGAATATCATTGAGCATGTTTATTTCAGTCATTCAGTTCAGAAAATAAAGCTTATATTGTAAAGATAGGTAGATAGATTACATAGTAAGTGATTTTTATTTAAAGCACTTTTGAAAAAAAAATAGATATAAATAAAAAAAAATAAATAGAAATATCAGCCAAATAAAAGAGTCCGAATTGCACAATATGTGGACTCGGTGCTTGGTTCTTTTGCATCTTCCTGCATCAATACTGCAGGACCTAAAGGCAGACAGTTTTGGTGTTATTTAGGTGTTAAAGAAGATCAGGTTGCTTGTTGGCAGCATTCAGCCCTTCTGAAATATTTTGTCACTGCCCCTTTTTTCTTCCGACAACCTCCTGACTTTTAGACCATGTTATTATGGTGAAAAATAGTGCAAAGCGTTACCACGGCAATGGTACCATTAGTAGTGTGGCTGTGTGCTTGGTCCTACTCCAAATACTATCCAAACTCCCCATAATTGATGGTAAAACGCTGTGGACCAACTCCAGCAAATGACATAGTGTCCCCAAAAAAAAATACGTTGACTGGAAACTTTACACTCGACATCAAGCGGTGACTCTGTTTCTTTCCACTTGCCATCCAGACCCTGGGACCTTAACAACTTTAAATATGTCTCCTCTTTTGCATAACTTTGGACAGAGCAGATTTATTTTGTTTTGTTTTTTTCTTTGTCCCCTGGTATAATCTCTTTTACAGGAGTGGTTAAACACAAGGGATGCGACTGTTGTAGTCCATATCCATGTCCTGCTTTCTGAATCCCCTCAAACTCTTAAATTAGGTTTATTCACAACCTTTCAATGGTTTAATTTTCTGCTGATTGAGAAAAATTGTCTTTCATAGTTTTTCCTTCCACACAACTTTCCATCAATATGCTCTGATGCAGCTCACCAGGGTTAACCTGTTCTTTGACAAAGTCCTTTTGTAGCGTACCATCCTTGTGGAGGATTTCAGTGACTGTCTTTTGGTGAACTGTCAAGACTGCGTTATTCCCAGTTGTGTTGGGGATAACATATGAAATTACTTTTTATTGCTCTTTCATAGTATTCTTATTTTTATAAAAACACACTTTTTTTATTTAATTATTTTAGAACAAAACTCGTATGTTGTACAGAGTTGCATATTGGAAGTCTTATTGTTTTTAAATAATTTTGATCTTGAAAATTAAAAAGTCAGTTTTTCAGATACCATATAATATTACATAAAACCAATATAAACTATTATTATTACAGAATGTCTAAATTGACCTTTATTTCATCCTGGATCGATACAGTAAATCATTCAAAAGGAGTCCCTATCAAATAGTAAGTGTTCCTGCTGAAAAGAATATTTCTATTTCTATTATTCCTATTGTAGGACATTTAATTTTCTCCTCCTTTTTGTAGGACTTTTGCCTTTTTTAGAATCAACATGTGTGAAACTTAAAAGCAGACTATGAGCAGATAAACTCTTACTGGTTATAGTGGGAGAAAACATCTGCTCTCCATCTGCTAAATCTGCTTCTGAGCTCCACAGCTGATAGACCTCCTCCCTGTCGGCCCCTGTGTGCCTGCTGACTTTTACAGTATAAGGTTGATCTAATCCAAAAAGGGATTTCAAAGTTTGAATATCATGTATTAAAGACAAGAAGGTGCAGAGACTGCAAAAATGTTTGATGCTCCTGTGCCAACTGGACTATTAATTGTATTCTGAGTTCCCCGCTGCCTCCCACCTCCATTCTTTATTGACCAGGATGAGACCCTGGAGACGTCTGAATGGCTTCATTTTGGATGGCAGTGATTTCTAATACGAATCCAAGCCAGCAATATTCATTGGCGCATTGTGTCTCACATGAATCGGTTCCGTGGTCAGATTTGTTTATGGTTATCATTCGCTTTGGCCCATCGTTAAATAACTTGCAACACTTCCAAAAGAACCGGGCAACATCAACAAAGTTTCAGTAATGAGAGAATCACACACCTTGATTCGAATGTTTTTTGTTTCCCACTGAGAAATAAAACAGGTAGCGACCCGGAGGATGCTGCCAAGTGCTGATTGTTTGATTCAAAGGCCAGCTGGTTGGTTGTTGTAGTCACCCTCTCCAGACTGATAACATAGAGGATGGAAAAACAATTGAGAAGAGGAAAGTATCATGAAGGGCATGATGCCAAGCATTCCTAACAGACGTGCATATGATCCCAAACGAGACATATTGCTCCCCTCTGACAGCTTGCACTGTATAGTGGGCACATAAAGGAACTGAATCATGAAAATGACAGTGTCGGAAGCAAGGTTTAATCATTTCACACCATATATAGCTTAGCTTAATCATCTAAGTGACAAAACTGAAGATGCAGCAGAGCTCAAAGGTGCCCTTTGAGAGTCATATAATGCCAGACTTGGTGCAGGCGAGCAGGTGCAGTGAGCCTTTCCTTGCCAGTCACAGTATCCGCTCAGACGTCCCTGCATTGGTCAGAGACTATTGTGTGGCTGACGTAAAGGAAAAGCCGTTCACATGCTTAGTCTCACACAAATTTCTCTTGAACCTTCTGTGGGAAACAAAGGAAATAATCTGAATAGGTGGTTGTCCGACACATCCTCCCTAGTGGCACGTCAAAAGGGGCCAGCGCTGCTTGCTGTCTTTGTTCAGAATGAGCTGCAAGGAATTATGTCAGGGTAATCAGGGAAAAGTCTCGGTGGATGTGTCAGAGCTGGCACCACTGATAAGAGAGTTGCTGTAGAAAGAAATGCAAAAGTCTAACAGCCCATAGCTGTCTGTGGCAGTTTTAACTGATGCAACTTTAATAACTAATCACTATCACACTTGAAATGTATTCATGTGTTTTATACATTTTTATGTTGCTCTCACAAACTACAAGGTATTTCATTTGACTTTAATCTAATAGACACCTTTTTTCTTATAACTATAAAATAGAAAAATACTTTGTTTTAAGAAATGTGTTTATGGTAAACTTTAGGTTGTTGACAAAGTTTAAAAATTAGATTAGTATAAAAACAACATTTCAATCTGAGGAAATCTTACAGAGTACGATTCAGTCCATCTTGCTAAAATGTAGAGTATGGAAAACCAGCAAACCTACCAAAACATGGTTATTAAACTAAACTGACAGGCTGGCAAAGACAGCTTGAACAGAGAATCTGTCAAGAAGCCTGTAGTAGAAGAACTGCAGAGATCCACAGCCCAGGGGTTGAGAAACTGTCCAGAGAACAACCTTTAGTGGTGCAGTACACTAATTTGGTCTTTATTTTTTAGGAAGAATAAAACCATGAATGATAGAAGGTCACAAAAACAAATCCATCAGCCGTTGAAACATGACAAACTTAAATTAATTCCATTCAAAAATACTTTATTTATGCTGAAAGGAAATTAAATAAAGGTCCATTCAAAGTGGAAAACTAAAACAATGGAAAATATGTGGCAGGATTTAAAGGCAGCTTTTCACAACCACTTCCCAAACATATTAAGTGAAGTTCTACAAATTATTAACTCTAGATGTACAAACGTGCAGCAGACCTCTCAGATTTATATATAGAAAATATTGTGTAAAAGTGTTATTTTCTTACCACTCTTTGGATATACTCTAAATACAACTTTGTGGTCTTAAAATTGTTTAAGATGTTTTAAGCAGTGACATGATAAGTAGACAACATAGGAGCTTAAAACGGCTCCTAGTTATTGAGGCTTTAATTTTCTGCTTTTTTTGGCTTCATCGTAAGAGAGAAAGAAAAAAAAGAACTCAGTTTAGAGTTTTCCTGATCTGATAATCCCATGGGGCTTTATCTTTCAAACTTTCAATATGAGAAAAGCGTGTTAGGTTAAAGGAGGCATAAACGTATCTCTGCTTTAAAAACACACCGAATGTTTGTTAAATTCTCACAGTGGGATTTGTGGGGGATACGTCTTTGAAATGGAGATGGCAGGGTGTTGGCTTGTGGAGATAGCAGTGTATTGTGGGTTACAGCTGGGAAGCAAAAAGCAGATATTTACTCATCTGTGCAGTTGCTTTGTGTATCATTTGTGGCTGCTTTTGATGTCACTCCTTCTGTATTTATGTAAACTAAATGGGACAGTGATGGATGGAGTTGGTCTTTGTGGTTCTGTGTATTTAAACAGGAGATCCTCTGTGACAACTCAGACCACAGTCATGAAACACTAGCCTCTCTTCTGTGGTATCCTGTGTAAGTTGTAATGCTGCTAATTTTCTTAACCGACAAAGAGCTTGTATATCTTCATTTTGACCTTTGTAGCAGCGTGATTTGGCCTGTACATGTAGATTTTTGTGCTAAGTGGCCCTGCAGGCCTGCTGCACTACAAAGTTTTATTACCAAACCACTAACTGCAAAGTATTTCAAATGTAACTGTCTGTGAAAACAATGGTTGACCTGCTAGCACAGTGCTTAACCTTTCTGTTGCACTCATCTGGTTCTATACATTTAAATAGCAATAAAAGCGTTTAAGTAATCAACGATGCACAGATCAATATGTTGGATTTAAGGTCAGAGTCTAATTGACCATGATGTAGAGCCGTATGCTGTTAGCTGTAATCTCAAGCACCTCCTTGTGTGTTTACGCCGTCATACTCAGAGATAAATGTATAGCTTACCCGGGGGCTTGTTCTCTGAAACACACCAGATGCAAGATACATCAGCGGATCCTTTTCCTCTTGATAAATAAATTCTGGCTAATTTTAATCTACCTTAGAATAGAATTTGAACACAAGTAACAAATCATTTATCTTTCAAATACATTAAGTATATTTATTGAAAGTAAGTTGCGTATCTCACATCTAAAGGGCGATGAGGCTGTGAATGAAAGAAAAATGTGTAAGACAAGAAAAATAAATTATTTCAGAACTTTTTGCCTTTATATCTGGTATAACTGAAAAAACTATGTATAGTTATATTGTTATTATAAACAGTTTTAGCAATCAGTCTTATATAGCACAAACCTACAATCTTAGTTTGTAGAGAGGTCCCTGAGGTTCATAATAATCTGTTTTTTATATATATATAGATATATAACGGTATCAGTCATAAAAAAAAGGTACAAAAAAGACAAAGGTATAATACCGAAAGAGTGGAACAACACAAAAGCAATCAACTCCATGGAGAGAGCAATTTCTGTCTATGGTATCAAAAAAGTCCATTACGCCATCATTTTTCCAAGTTTAAGCTCAGCTGTAACATCAGTTATATGTTTCAGAACAAACCCAATGCTCTATCATCGCAATGAGATGTTAGCTGCTTTAAATTTCGCTGCTGTGTGCGCTATTTTTACTCTATTCTATGAACATCAGTACCCCTAGCGGGATTCAAAGATTTTGTTATAAAGGAGCTAAAAAACAAAAACATAGAATATATATATACATGTTGGTGTAATTAATCTATTCTGTTATCCAAAAGATTAAAAAAAGTGTATGAAAACTTACCAAAACTAAACAATAATCATCAATGAGCAATAGTGGAGGGTGCAAATATTAATATAATTGTTTTATATTTATATAAAATAATTTTTTTAAAAAATATAATTGCTTCTGATAACAGAAGAGCCATGAATTCTCACAAAACATAAAAATTCATACATCGCGTAGAATTTTAGGCTGTTAAAATAGTTTGTAAAAGAAACAACAGAATATGAAAATGACACTAAGAAACAAACAAAAACAATAACTAGATGTATGGGCGTGCTATTTGAAGCTCCACTCTAAGGGGTACAGATGGGTTCATGTTTTCTTCAATTTGAAACTAACCATATTTTGGAGGAACTAGGCTAGACCAACAGGGAAACTGAGGCTCAAATGTTTTCCTGAAACCCTATAAAAGGAATTACTTTTAGGCATTAGTTTGCTTCCAATCATTATTATCCCTGTTTGTATTTATGATTCGATATAATCACTGAGAGAATCTTAAAATCTAATTGTGTTATTGTCCTGTTGTTTGACATAGGACTTAGCTTTTATTTTATTAATATGATTTGTCAAACAATTATTGAACCATATTAAGAATCAAGGGACCTTATTGTCAGGTATGTCACCATGATGAAGTTATTCTGAGATACCAGCTCAAAATCCACATCTAACAAACAGACAAGTCGACACTCTTGATGAAAAAGACTAAGAAAGAGCATCATTAGAGGGGTATTATGTACAAACAAGAACATATATACATAGAATGTGGTATTTATTATTATCAGAAAGTGCAGCTTTTGCTGAAACAATCCATAAAATGGAAAGAAGTTGCTTTGATTTTTATTCAGGGTGTTTAGTGTCTGCCTCCAGGGAACGGAATACGAGCTGTTCCTGAGTCGGGTTTTGATGCATTGATTCCGAATTGCTTCCCTTTATAGAAATGGAATAAACATTTCATTAGTGGGATGGATGGGATCCTCTCCTTGGTTGTGCAGCTCTAATACCATACTGTCACTCTAACACAGGATGCTTTCAATTGGGACTCTATAACTGTTTTTGGGCATCTGAGTAGAGAGATCAGTCCGTTTAAACTTCCTGGGAAAAAACAAGGATCATTTTTGGGCCTTCTTCACCAGGCAGGAGCTGTTCTTGGTCTAGGAGAGGTCAGAGGAAACATGAATGTCCAGGAACTTTATGCTGTCAAAACTTTTCACCTACAAGCTCTGAATGCAGAGAGGAGCATGTTCAGTCTTTAATATAAGCACAGGTAGATTTCCATTTACCTATAAGTTGTTAAGCTCCATTGCACATGAGTGCTGCTATATGCATAGCCTTTATGTGGTATATTTTCTATTTGATTGTTCTGATCAGCAGGTTATAGAGTTTAGTTGCCATAAATCTATGTATTAAAAGTGTGGGTGCAATCAGGCTTTGCTTCAATCCTCAATGACCTTTTATTAAATGAAAATAAATATCAATCGTCTGTTTTTTTTACCCTATTCTATTATTCTCCATTAACTGGTATAATATTTCTTCCCTGCAGTCGGTTGCTTCTCATATAAGCTCAATGGCCACTAGTTGCCACAGGGGAGTGACCTCTGTCACCACCTCCACCCGCCTGTCCCCTGTGTTTCCCACTCTGTCAGACACCTCCAGCTGTGCTCAATCAGTTGCATTTTCTTCAGAGCAAAGGCTGTAATTGATTCCTGACACAGCTCCCTGATGTCACTGCCTCAGCCACCCAACCAACAGCTGTTGTAAACACGCTGTGCTTTAAAAACAGGAATAGAAACGATACATTCAGACGGAGGCGGGTGTCAAAACTTCCAAGTTGTTTTGTTTACCAACTGTTTCTTTTTGTTTACAACTAAAACTTGATTAATTCGTCTTGTGTCCTGCAGGTTTTAGCACCAGACAGTTTGTCACCAAGACGCTCCCTATACCGGACGCTGTCAGATGAGAGCGTGTGTAGCAACCGGAAGGCCTCATCTTACGCCAGCTCACACAGCTCTATGCTCGATCAAGCCATGCCCAACGACATCCTGTTCAGCACCACGCCACCATACCACAGCACACTGCCTCCTCGCATGGTCCATAACCAAGGAGGGTCCAACTTGCGCAGTGAGTAAAATACAGAAAATCCTTGCAAAAGTGCATTACTTTCACATTTTGTCATATTACAACTACAAACTTTAGCGTATTTAGTGGGTTCTAACCAAAGCAGTGAATCATGAAGGATTCATAAATGTGGCATTCATTTGTTAGTTCATTTTACTACCTCCTAAAGTCACTGTATTAGCAAATGGAGTCCAGCTCCATATAATTAACCCCAAGCATAACTCCAATTAGTTTGTGATTAAAGGGATTGTTCGAAAAACGGCATCATGAAGACCGAGGCAGAGAGCAGACAAATTAGGAAGAAAGTGATAATGTACAAAGAATCTCACTGAGCTCTGTTGATTCCTTCATCCAAAATGGGAAGAGCTGTAAAACCTACCAGAATCCCTCCCAGAGGCCCATGAGGACTCGGGAGGAGCGATCAATAGCTAATAGTTGTGCTCTTAGCACACAATGGCATGAAAAACTATCATCAAACAAGAATCAATTAGAGACATCAATTTTGAGACTCAGACAAGACGCATAAAGAAAGAAAGTCAGTTTTGCAGTTTACCACGAGCCATTCAGTCTACACTGTAAACGTAGGTAAAAAGGTGCTCTGGTTAGAAAATATCAAGATGGCCATGGTACAAAATGTTATATGTGGCTAAGAACTGAATATAAAGAAGTGAGGCATTTTCTTAAATTCTTTTCACCAGCATAGCTACAAGGTGTCGTATGAGGATTAAACATAACATAAAAAGCGGATGAACAAAAGTACATAGATGTGAAAAAATAAGAACATACACTGAAATTTGTGGTTGTAACAGGAGACGATGTGAAAAACTTTTAAAGATTATAGATACTTTTACAAGGCTTTGAGAATGATAGTTAAACTTGTGGAGTTACATAAACTGTGCAACAATAAACACAGAGGAGAAGCTGCTTTTAAAATAATAAAAACTCCAAATGTGTCACAAAGACAGAAGGCTAAGGCTAATAACGCTTTCTCATCATGTTGCCCTGTGATTATCTTTCCTCCTTCTTGCACCGGATAAGAGCCTGGATATAGTTACTTGCTTGAAGAGCCACTTGTGCTCCACTGATATCATTAGCACAACAAAATCCATTTCAGCAACACTCCCCAATATAGCAATCTAATTGGAAATGTGTGTAGCTGCATTATACCCGCATGCTATCTACCTTTGCCCCTCCTTCCAACAGCTGGAATACGCTCCTTTCCTGACTCTTTAACATAGGATTCTCTGACTGTATAAAAGTAAATAAGAGTTGATGTGTGTCCCGTCTTCGCCGCCGGAGGTTCTTTACATCTCTCAAGAGATCGTGCCGGTTCTTCCACCTGGGGTTTCACAGTTTCTGTCATCCTTTATGTTTCATTCACTCATCATCCCTATCCTTGCCTACCCTCTCTGTCCCTCCAGTCTCATTTCCATAGCACTCTTCACCTGTCCCTTGCTGCCACCATTAGATGGAAAAGGTGCTTTGGAAAGATGTTTTTTTTCCGTCTGTCAACCTGATGGCTCTCTGATTGTTTTGAAAGATAGTTGAGAACACACGCTCTCTCTTTTTTCCCTTGCTGAGACAGCCCAATTTGGTAAACAGCGGATCACTCAAGCTCTGAGAAGCTTGGTAAATTGAAAAGAGAATGTCACCTCAAGCTTTCTGTCTCTTCTCTTCTTCCTTGGCTTTTCTAAATGCCTCTTCACTGAATGGGAGTGTGTTAGTTGGATTCTCAGTCATTCAAGGTTAGAATGCAGAGGGAAGTAAAAGGAGAAATTGATGGAAACATAAAGATATTCCCTGAGACAAGTCATTTATCGCCCCATCAAACGGTGCCTCTCTTGTGATTTACGGAGAAGTTGGTTTAATGTGACTTGATCCTGTCGTACTGATGCAAAACCTTTCTTTTAAGAATGAGTCTTTGCATCCTTTGAGATTTTTTTTTTAATGGATCCAGATTAGAGTTGATTTGGCCAGGGGTGTTTTTTTTATATGTGCAGCTAAAGTTACGTAAATGTCCTTCCAGTTTTAGCAACAATGAATAGCTACCATGAAGTCCCCATACTTTCCCTTCGATGCCCCTCTCTCATTCCTTCCCAGCTCCTTTTGTCTGAAGTCAAAGATTAGCCCTGAACTCAGGCCGGGCTCAGACACTCAACACAATACCTGCCTGTCTCTGCAGGTGAGTTTTGGTTCTCTGACGGCTCCTTGGCGGATAGGTCCAAGTTCAGCGACCCGGGCCTCATGCCCCTCCCAGACACTGCCTCAGGCCTGGACTGGTCTCACCTGGTTGATGCAGCACGAGCCTTTGAAGGTAACCAGCTTGGCTAGAGCTGCTGGCACCTTGTCTAAAGCCTCCCCCCTCCCAGCCCCACCTCCTAGCTTCTTTAAGCAGTATGCGTTTGTGTGTCTGTAACCTGCAAGTGCGTGCTCGCTTGCATGCATTAGATCTTTGTAAGCTGTGCGTTTTTTTGTCTCTGCTACCTTATCCTAAGTGCTACTGAATGGGACAATTGGGAATTCCTTGGCTTTTTGCAGCTCTGTTCCTAGCCTGTTTTTGTGGCTCCCATCAGGCACAGTTATCTAAAAAGGAAAAAAAGGACCAGAGATGGAACCAATTTTCACACCATAAAACCAGCAAGTTAGCTCTTAGGCAAAATATTTACTCTGGTTTCTTTTACTAAAGATTTGGGTTTATTAGTTTATGGGGAGTTAGCTTTTGTTTGGCAGGAAAGAATAAAGGTTTTACCTAAATTACTGTTTTGCTGCCTGGATCATAATAAGCGAGAATATCAAAAATGTTCATTTTATTCTAATATTAAAAACACATACTGTATTTCATTAGATGCTGCCAGACATTTTTCTGGATTGCATCTCTCTTAAAATTGGCGATAATTATTTGAAGCTAATGAAAACCAAAAATTAAGTTTCTCAGACAATTCAAAATTTACATGGGACCAAGAAAGGAGATATTTGACCCCAACGCCTACACAATCACGGGGAAACCTAGTTGTAGAACAGTCGGCCATTGATGTCCTCTACAACTAGAGGCAGCCGATAAAGTTAATTTATATATATATTGGAAAATGAGGTAAAAGGAAAAACAACAGGGGTGATCACAGCCTGTCACATGTATCATGCTGCTCCTTAAGCTTCATCAGAAGCATCTTTCAAGGGCTAAGTTAAATAATTATACGACCTATACTCAGTGTTCTAGTTTTCTTCTGTGAAATATAGTACGTCTTCCTTCTCTGTGCTGACAAGCTTTATAGAGCACCCGCTCACACTGCCAAAAGTACCAATATCTGGTTTACTGTTTATGATATCACTGTGCTTAACTGGTTAGCATGATGGCCTGTCCAAAATCCCAAATACTGTAGATTTTATGGTTTACTATGAAGAGAACAAGCAACATCAGAAACAACAGTAGCTACCCCAAGACCGAGGCAGAAACCCAGGCTAATCGTCTCAAAGCTATGCTACATTAATGCCGTGTATTTTGCAAAAGGACTATACGAGCCCCTACCAAGTATTGAGTATGCATCCCTCAGGTTAAATTAACTTGTTTGTAGGCGTCCAACATTTTTGAGCTAATCTGTTTTTTAGGTCTTATTTATTATCTTTTTCCAAGACGACTTTTCATCCACTGTAGGACATAATTCTCCAAATAACAGATAACAATGCTTGAAATATATCACTTTGTGTGTAAAGGATTTATCGTAGTTCAATTCTTTTACCACATCCTGTGCAGCATCATCTTTTTATTATTTATTATCATTATTATGCTTAATTTAGACTTCACTGTCATGTCGTTTCATTTCATCTTCCCATCTAGCATCACATGAGATGTAATTTTTTTATTATTTTTACTCCACTTGAACTCTGTCTGACCCCAACCCGTAAGCAGACAACTTAGCTTGTGTTCACTTTTTTTCAGTTTAGCCTTTGGTTTGTTTCCGGCTTAAAAGCCCTAAAGTCCATCATATACCAAGGGTTCTGATGGAAGGGGGGTGGGCAGGGGACAAAGGGCAGTTCAACAGAGTTGATGAAGAGCCTGACTGACAGCAGTAAGGCAGTTGTCATGGCAGCCGTAGTAAATTGGAGCATCTTTCTCATGTATTTAAGCAACAATGTTGAGAGCAAAGAGAAAAGCGGTCGACCAGGAAGAAAAGAACTCCTAATTTTGATTTTGTAAAATGATATTGTACTTTTTTATGATGAAGAAAATTGATCATATGCAGACCTGCAGTCTGTCATATACAGTTAGCAATTAAGAATTATCCTCTTGTGTAATCTTCAAAATGAAAACTTAATGAAATAATAAAACTTAACAAATTTATGAGAAGAGTCCAATATCCTTCTGCCGTGGACACTTATTTCTTTTGTTTGATGTCCAACATTCTCTTACCTTTTTGTAATGGCCTATAATTTAACTATTAAGGACATAAAATGTCTGTCAGGTAGTTTTCAACAAATGTGCAGTAAATTGTTTAAATTACATCTGGGACATTCAGACAGTACTATAAGACATCTATTTATACATCTATTTATTAGCAAAACAAGTGAACTTAGGGTAGGTAGTCCTTTGAGGGTGTATTCACACCTGGCACATTTGGTCTGCTTTAAACAGATCAGAGGTCATTTGTCGCCTTGCTCCGGGACCTTTGTGGAAACTTAAGCGAAACGAGGTCAAACTATTGGAGCTAGAACAACTTGTCTGAGGTGGTCTCGGTAAAACTCCAAACAGATACTGTTGGTCGAAATACAAACTGCATCCATCCGACCCAACTCCAGAAAGTATATGTCTCTATGGACTAAGCTAGCCCCTTATAGTAGCCAACACATTGTTGAAATCATGCTTGATTTGTGGACTGTTGCCTAGCAACTCTGCTGCAAGTACGTTGCGGATCTGCTTTAGTTTGAGTGACATATTCTCTGACGAGGAAATCTGTATTGGCTGAGCTGCTATTGACACAGACAATGACTTTGCAGCTGTAACAACGGCACAAAAAATGCAAAGCAATAATGACAAACAATAAATAAACAATAAATTCCACTTTTGTTCTAGAGAACTGGTGTAAATACCATCTAAGAGCTGTATGATTACTGTTTTACATCTACTATCATCATGTAGTACTTCAAACATTGTAAATCTTTTGTAAATAAATATGTGTAATTTCATATTGACAGTCCACAGATACCTAAAGTTACAAATGATATCATAAAAATAAAAACGAGGCTTTGGCTGTTGTTGCAAGTTTACAAATTAGGAAATAAAGATTTAAATATAAGAAATATAGAAGTACAGAAAATGTGTTGTATCAGAGTAGCAGTGCAATTATGCTACTTAATGACCCACTGAGATATCTGTCTGGTTTTTGATAAAGCTGAAGTTTTATCCTCATTGAATAATAATGAAGAAATTGATCAGTTCCCTTAGTGTTTTATTCTCTATTCTTGGTTTAAATAAACTACAGCTTTGCTCTGAACTTCTTCAGGGTTGGACCTCTAATATAATAAAATATGACCATTTTCAGCACTTAATGCTCCGTTTGCAAAAACAAAAAAATATATCAAAATTTTAGGCCATTCATAGATTTTACCTACAAATAATCATAAAAACCCACAATTTTCAGCTCAGGATGTCTTCTAAATCTGGATGTTGCCCGAACCCCAAATGACAGGCGGCATCTTTGCTGCCTGAGAAGACTTTAATCTTCCTGATGCAGCCATGGAATATGAGGACAGAATTCATTCATATGTAAATGAAGTTCTGGTCCCTCTTCTTTTTGCCTTATGGTAGCACAACCAGCTCTGTCCTCATCCAACTTTTGTCTTGGAGTGGATTAGCTTTCAGTTGTGAGCTAAATTAATGGAAATGCTTACTTCAAGTATGAATATGCAGATTTTCCTATCTTAAGTCTTAAACCAACGGCTGGAGAAGGATTGGTTTGTACAGAAAAGAGCATTAAGCCCTAAAACTGAGAAATCCCAGAGCGCACTATGCCAAGTTTGGGTTTTCTATGAGGCTTTGGCAAAGCTTAAGGGCCTGATATGGTAAAACAAGCATGACTAGTGTCTTACAGATTTACAGTGTGAGCCAAACAGCTGTCAGAAGAACCTCGAGGGTTCAGAAAACTGAAGTACCCACAGAGTCTAACCATGTCTTTTATGAGTTAGAAACATCATGTTACCATCTTGGTCCCTATTGTCTAGATTTCAATAGGTGGCTTTTTTAACAGTGCTTAAATGAGCGTCATACGTTAGAACCATGAATGAATCACCTATCCTGTAAGGAATAAAGTTAAGTTAGTTTGCTTTAGCTAAATGCAACATTAAGCTGATATTCATACTTTTGTCTCAGATTATGTGACCTGTTGCATCACTTGCTTTGTTTCCAGACCAGCGTGTGGCTTCTTTCTGCACCATGACAGACATGCAGCGGGTCGAGGCTCTGCAGATCTCCAGGGAGCTGACCAGACGGGTGGTGGAGGCGGAGGGAGCAGCGCTAGAAGCAGAGTAGGCATTATTTACCTCCCAAAATCACAAACACAGAAGCTCCTTTAGGAAGCATAATTTGATTCAATCTCAGCTTAGTAACCGTCGCATAGCACAGCATGCATGTTAAGCTTTGAATCATAGCATTGTAATGAATTAGCAGGATTCAAATAAGGTTTAAAATCTAATGGATGAAGTGAGGAGATGCTTCTACTGGCATCTTAATCTACTGTTGCATTTTACCTTTTCTGTTGTTGTTAAGCTTTTGCATCAAAAATATACTTTTATGCCTTATCTGACAAAATAGTACAAAAGCATAACAGAAAACAAACAAGTGCAAGCAGATAGAAGAGTGACAATGTTACATGAAGATTACCAAAGTCGGGCATTAATGCATTGTACAATGGCCGCCCAAGTAGAAAGTTGTCATGGCAAACCCTCCTGGCTCCAGTGTGAGCTTGTAATACCAAGATTTATATGGACGATTGGTCCTGTGAGGAGGAGGAAGTCATGAGTCATTAGTTTGAAGACATGAAGGATCTGTACCCTCCCCAGGGATTTATGAGCACTCAATGGCAAGTCCAGTTGGCCTTTTATAGGTGCCAGAGGGGTGAATATTAAGTGGGACAAAAACCTAAAAATTCTGGTTGCATTCTGGTTGACATTGAAGGACACTGTATGTGTGCAACCATGTTCATGTCAATCAACAAATGTTTCAGTAAAACTGCACAGGTGAATTATTGAGTGATTGGGTAAAGTTTCCAGCCTAACTGGAAATTTAGGAATAATAAATGCTGGCATTCTTCTTTATTGTGTTCCAAACAAACAAACCCAGCCCTGTTTAAAACAATAGCATTTCACACTTTTTTTTTTTTTTACATATTTCCATATTTGCTGATGAAATTATGGATGTGTGGGGTGTTTTCCTCAAGGTTATTCTTGCACATTTTAAATTTCCATTAAAATGACCAAAAAACAGTATTGTCTTTTATTGTTTCATGCCCTTTAAAGTTTTTAGTTTGACAATAAATTATGACATTTGGACTTTATTCTTTTAAATAAAATCAAAACCCATAATATTTTCAAAATGAAAAAGAAATGCCTCCAAAAAGACAAGCTAAGGTTAAGTGACTTTCTGTTACAGACACAGGTGTTTGAACTAAGCAGCACGTTTTGGTCTATTTACAGTGTTCTTTTTGTTTAAACCAACAGCGGCTCCCCATCCACACTAACTGGCAAAGTTAACCAGCTGGAGGTCATCCTCAGGCAGCTGCAGCAAGACCTTAGAAAGGCAAGTTTGCATGTATCATTAAGATATCTGTTATTAATTCTATTTTTTTATACTAGCAAACATATGTCTGTGCCACTCAGCTTGACATTGAGTAATGGATGCCCTGAGGTCTGCGTAATACATACTCATCCACTTAATTTGATATCCTGCTTCCGTTCCTTATTGTGTCCCAGTCCCATGTTTCCCCACTTCTAGCAGAGAGCTTTTAACAGGGCTGAGGAAGTACACTTCTAACAGAGAGGAGGAAAAGGCCGCCTGGCTACTTTCTACACTTTGTCATCTAGACTGCAACGATGAAAGACGGATGTACTTTTAATAGCGGGGTTTTTATCAGCTCTTTTGTATTCATTTACTTAATTTGTCCCATGTTTTGTTTGTGTGTTCAGGAGAAGGAGGATAAGGCCATGTTGCAGGAGGAGGTGCAGCACCTGAGGCAGGACAACATGCGGCTGCAGGAGGAGAGCCAGACAGCAGCGGCTCAGCTCAGGAAGTTTACAGAGTGGTTCTTTCACACCATTGACAAGAAACCTTGAGCAGAAGACGTGCAGAAAAAGAGAAAGGTGGAGCAAAAGAAAGCCTTCATCCCTCCTGGACATGCACTAAAGTCCAATGTAAAATTCCCAGATAAAAACCATAAGTCAAAAAACTTAAAAACAACCCCAAGAGAATTCATGACGGATAATAAAAGCCAGCCCCTTACTTAGGATGTTGTGCTGCACTGTGTGAGAGACTAAAAACCCAGATCTGGACTATAGTTTTGGGAACTCCTCTCTGCCTTTTTTAAGTTATTGGTCTCTCCACCCCCTGCAAATAAAGCTCTTGGGGAACCTTGTCATGTTTGCGCTGGAGAGGACTTGAGAAAGGTCATTCCAGGTGAAGGGCACTCTGCTGAGTCCTGGGATCTTCTTACAGAAGTGGAATGTAAAGCTCATTTACTGTAGTCAACATTTAATCTACCTACGTAAGTCGCGTCAGTCTACTGTACTGTATACTCAGCTGTAATGTACAGGTGAATCTCAATACAGTATAATATAATCAAAAAGTTCATTTATTTCAGTAATTCATTTCAAAATGTTGAACTCATATCTAAGATTCATAGACACAGATTTATATATTTTTAAACATGATTTCAAATGTTGATGTTCATGGCTGTCATAATCTTTATTTAAATGTTACATCAAAAATTAGATAGAGAACTGCATACATGCCTGGTGAAAAATAGATGTACTTAATATGTGGTCTGCGCTCTTTTTGCATCTTTTTTGCATCAGTTTAGGATTTCCTCGAGGGCAGTCAGCAGGTACTAAGTCCTGCTGGCAAATTAAAAACAACTTTACCCCAAAAACTTTACAGCAGAAGGAGGCAGATAAATTCTCAAAGTGGCTGAATTTTGATCAGCGCAAGGCAAAGATATAACATCACTGATTGTGAAAGCATCAAATAAGCTGATAGTTTTATGTCATTTCTACTAGGTTTTCCTTTCACTCAACTTTCCGTACAGAATACAGGATGGAAGAATGGTCTTTGTTTTATGATTCCTTCAAGGCTCTAATTATCCCTGTTGATGCACCACATTTCTACCTTCCACTCAACTTTCCAGTCGTAGTTTTTGATACATCACTCTTTTAACTGCAATGTATTTTTTTTAACAATGACCAATAGTGGTTTACCCACCCTGTGAAAGTTGTCAGTAACTATCAGTAAAATAAACTTTCATTGGCCCTTTACAGTAGTTTCTATTTCTACTGTAATCAGAATAATTACAGTAGAAATAAGAGCTTTGGATCATATGGTTCTGTGTGATGGATCTATGCAATATGAGTTTAACCTTTTTAAATTAAATCACATAACTAATAAAACCTTTGTTTGATTTTCTATTGTACTGAGATACACCTGTATTCTTCTGCGCACACTGTCACACAGCTGCTTCTGCTGTGTCTGCCCTCAGATATACAGGGATAACAGAGAGGTGAAGGCGAGAGGGATGTCGGAGGGATGGGATAGGAATGTACAAGACGAAATGAAGGGATACTGTCCGCTTGCACCAAGTGGAACCCACATACCGTGGGCTTGAAATGTTAGGTCTGCCGAGGGGTGGGAGGGGATGAATGTAGCTCAACCGAGACCCTTTTTTATTTTATTGTTTCTCTTTAAAACACTCCTTCCCAAAGTTACAGAAGTTTTCAACTTTTTGCCGTGTTTTCAATTAGCTTCCGCATTTTGTTTTCCTTTTTCTTTCCCCACTGTGTTGTAACGTAGGGTCACATGGCAGTAATTTTGATGTTTGAAGGTGCTTTCTCCCTACACATATTTGTCAGTAGTTTCCATTCACTGTCACAATGTCCTAGCAATAACAAAGTGGTAGTTATGAAACTGTGTTTTTTATTTGATTTTTTCCCTTTTTGTTTTCTTTTTTTTTGTTGTTTTTTTTTGATTTATCTAAAGGAAGTTAGCACAAGCGTGAAGTGTTTCTTTTGAGAAGCAGATGTTTTTTGACATGTATTTATAAAGCTGGAAGAGACTGTGCCTAAAACTGGTTGTAAATTGATTTTTTTTATTGTTTTTTTTCTGTCAGCTCTCTTTTATAAACACATGCCTTGTCTGTGGCTCACTGAGATAAAATCATGTGAGTGTGTGTGTGCGTGTAGCAGTATGAGTTCTTATGCAGTGGTTTCAAGAGTATTAGAGAAGATGCCAGTGAACCACAATTACAATGCCAAATGTGTTTATTTCTGTACATAACTGCCACAGAAGTGTCTTGTAATTAACGCTATTATTTAAGCTTATTTAACCGAAAGTTGTTTATTTTATGAAGCTTCTTTATTTGTTTTTTTTTTCTGCACTACGGAGAGATAAAGCTCTGTGTATGTTGTAAAGTGTGTTGCTTTGCAGAGCAAAAAAACAACAAAAGAACAAACCCACAACAACAACAAAAAAAAAAGAATTAAAAAGTATATATTTAAATATATAAATGATTTTGGAAATTCCAACATTTGGATGCTGCTAGATGAACTGGTTTGTATGCTGTTAAAATATCTCTCCTCATTACCTGTCTCCTCCCTGGTGTGGGACGTTGGGCGCTTTTGATTGTTTTCTTGTTATTTTTTGTTTTTTCTTTGTTTTATTTTTGTTTGTTTTTTTTAAATAAATGTAGTTGTAAAATTCACAGTTTTCAGCCTTTTTTTACTTTGTTTTCGGCTATGTGAAATATAGGGAAAAGATTAGCTTAGA
>JAUZNJ010115681.1:0-45800 GCA_034780135.1 Jordanella pulchra | reverse complement strand
ATTTGAACCTGGGTCGCCCGCGTCGAGGACTAAGGCCTCCATACATGGGTCGTGCGCACTAACCACTGCGCCACCTGAACGCCCATGAGTCTCTATTTGAGTCTCACGAGTGTCTTGCATCAATAGTTTAGGCTAGTGGTGGTGTAATTGTTTGGGGGATATATTCTTGGTAGGCTTTGGACCTCTTAGTACCAACTAAACATTGTTTCAAAGACACAACCTACCTTAGTATTGTTGCTGACCATGTCCACCCCTTTCTAACCCAGCTGGGTAAGACACCATGTCACAAAGAAGTTTCTTTAACATCACAATGAGTTCACTGTACTCAAACGGCCTCCACAGTCACCCGATCTCAATACAATAGAGCACCTTTGGGATGAGGTGGAATGGGAACGGATTAAACTCACAAATTTGCAGAATCTGCATGAGGCTATCATGTCAATATGGACCGAAATCTTTGAGGAATGCTTCCTTGTTGAATGTACCTTGTTGAATCTATGCCAAGAAGGATTCAGGTAGTTCTGAAGGCAAAAGACGGGCAAGGTTTAATTAATTAAGTGTTTGGTGAGTGTATTTGTAAGTGAAAATGGACTCATGCTCTTTCCAATAGATTTTTAAGAGGCGCTTTTCAATATTGAAAAAAATATTCACAGGAAAAAAGTGTGCTACATGGTGGTGCAGAAGTTTGGCATTGTACCCTTGCAGCCATGAAAGTCTTGGTGCAATCACTGACTGGGCCCTTTCTTTCTGTGCATGTGTTCTGTTTAGGTACTCCATCTGTCTCCAACTGTCTAAACTAATGAAGTTAACATGACACTCTATGTCCTCTTCAGGAGTCCATCAAACAAGGTGTATCCCAACTGTCATCCATGCTGGAGAATGAGTCAAGGCTCTGTCTGTGACAGTGTATCTGTCTCTAGCTGTCTATTGGTCTCTGTTTAGCCATGTTTAGGTTTTCTGCTCAGCTCTGACTTCATCTTAACAGACCAGAGCATAGCCCACAAATCTGCAAACAAAACCCTTATTCCCACTATCCCTTTTAAGCAAATAACCAAAACACCTAAAACTCCTTCGCTTGATGCAGAGAAAGGACTCCAAACTAGAGAGAGCAGTCCACCACTTTTCTGGTCGAGAACCATACTGAAGACTTCATTCCATCCTGGGTATCTCACATTTGGGTGTGAATTACTCCAGCACACAGTAAAGAAACCAACAACACTACGTCATCTGCAAAAAGCCATACTGAGATCCTCAAAATAGATGCTACTCTCTCTATGACTATGCCTTGATATTTTGTCTATGACCACAACAAGGAGGGTTGATTACCAGAGTCCAGCCTTTCTGGAAACAAACTTGACTTTGTGTCAAGAATGCAGACAAAGCTCTTGTACCGGATCTCCTTGGATTGGCTATCTCTTTAAACCACTCTTTATACCTTATACTTTCATAGTAATTCATGAAAAATGCTCCAAGCAAAACAATCGGAATCCTTCTCAAGATCCACAAAACACAAGAGTGGTAAACTAAACTCCTAAGATCCTCTTATTAAATCTCCAATTATTGTTCCATAGTACGCATGATGAAAATCAAACTGCTTCTCTTGAATTTATGGTTTGGCAGTTGGTTTTCAACATACAAGAGAGAAAATCACTCCTCAAAGAGTATTCTAGAACAACTTCAAAATCATTCTGCTTAAACTGGGCTGTAGGAGGAATGCAGAACTTGTATGGAGACAACTGGCCACTACATTCAGGTATGTTTAAGAAATGACACACCTAATATCTGCAGAACATTAGCCCCTGTGGTCTAGAGTTTTGCTATCTAGCTCCCTTCAGATGAAAATTACTTTTTAAATGTGCTCACTTTGAAACTGTTCGTGGGGTAAAATCTTGTTACAATTCTTCTAAAAAGTCAAAATATTTCTCATCACTTCAAGACCGTTACAACTTTCAGAAATCAGTACAACGAAATGTCATTATAATTTCTTCAATCATCCCACACAACCACCTTAAAAGCATGAGTGTCAATCAGAATCATAAAAAAACTGGCACATGCTTTACCACGAGCTAATGTGAATAAGTAAAACGCATCAATACTGAAACCTCACATCTATCCACATCTGCAACCACACAACTAAAAAAAAACATAGATTAGCTCTGAAATTTTTTTTTTACCTTCTTGTAAATATCAAGAATCTGAGCAGTTCAGGTAGCAATAGGAAGTAAACAATAGTGAGAAAGTCGAAGTTTTAACCCTAATTTACTATCAGGTAATAATCAACCACTCTAATTGCAGATTCACATGTCTAAATTTGATCTGCTGTTTTTGTCATGTTTGTTTGCTTGTTTTTCAGCAGACCTAAATATTCACTCACCCTGGATAAGTTTGTTTTGTTTATGTGTAAGAATCAGGTTTGCACTGCAATCATCAAAATCACAAACTACTAATCTAAAATCTGTTTTGCATAACATTTGTCTGCATAGGTTGATGACCATGTGTAATAGTGTCAAAATAGGAGGTTGCTTTAATGCAGCTGCAAATCAGCTGGTTATACAGTAACCTATAACCTGGCAGGCTGCAGCAAAATTTAACTTTATGATGAGGTTGCTCAATTTCACGCTTGTGTTTGTTGTTAAACTGTTCATTCTGTAGCTAAAGGTTGTTATTCGGTGTGTTTTACCATTCGTTTTAAGCTTTGGGAAGCAGTATATAGTCCAATCTCCAGATCAATTTCACAAGCTATTCTACAGTTTCATGCTACATTCACATTTTAAATTCCTATACTAAATATATATTTATTGAAATGACTCTCCCAACACCACTTGAGAAAATGTGCTGCATGTTTTCTGCCCTGAACCTAATTTCAAAACACCCAAGGTACAAAAGCATCATGAGCAACAAGAGAAAGTAGCGCTCGGATCTGCGAGTTACTTACCTCACTCAAGCCAGTGCATCGGAGTAAACATTTCCTGGACAACCAGATAAACAAAAAATAAATAATAAAAAAAAACGATCTTCATCTGTTGAAAAACAGCAGCAGCAAATGGATGCCTCCTGGCGCCCGAATTATTTTGCAACCATATCAGCACGTCTCCTCCAAGCAGGCATCCAATCTGGTCCGCGCTCCTCTGCTTGTGTTTGTCTCTGTGCGTGACAGGTACTAAGAGCCACACTCTATGTTTCACAAACCGACGCTGAGAGGAGATGATGGTATCGCTCCGCCTGTGATGATGGAGCCAGAACTGCGTTTCAGACTCTCCACCAGCAGCAGCATCGGGCTGCACTGGCTCGCGGCTGTCGCTGCTGCTGCGTCGCTACGCATCATTCGTACCCCGCGCCCGCGGTAGAGATGGTTGTTTGTGGTCCAAATACAGCTAGATGATGCGTAACTCTGGTGCGTAACTGTCGGAGGGGCACTATTTTGGATGTGGTGAGCACGGATAAAACACATCGACAGGGGCAAGCCGGAACAAGCCGCTTTTCGAGGCGTGGGCTTGCTGGGTTTTAAAGGAACAGACCGAGAGGCAGAGCAGCAGCAGAAGTAGGAGAAGAGGGAGGGTGGAGGGGATGCGCTTTGACAAGTGTGTATGTGTGTGTGTCTGAAGGGGTGTTCAAGGAGGAAGTTCAACACGCAACAATAACCTCTGCATGCTTTTTTGTAGAAAGCTGTTCAGGGAAGTAAATACGCGGAAGAGAGTGTATGATTCATTTAGATCTGGGTTCTTGGTTCTTATATATAGCTCACTATCCAGGGTGGCATACTTTAGGGGGGTGACATAAATCCTTGGGGACTAAATGTGAAAATGTCTGAAATTAAAGCCATATTTGTTAGGGTTTTTTTTTTTTTTACTTTTGAGTTTTTTTTGTTTTCTGTTTTTTTCTGGTTGAAGGTTCATTAACTATGTTATTAACTGTTCAAAGCTAAAAACGTTTTTTAAAAAATAATTGAAAGTTGCTGCCTGCAACTTAGGAAATTTAAATCAATATATCTAATGCAACTTGCTGAAGTAACTAAAGCTGATGGTAGTGTGTTTTCACTAGTAGCACTACATTTGGAGCTTGTCTCCATTGAGTTCGAGGTATGTGGACTTTGTTGAGGTTTTAAAAAAGTATTTATTATGCAATCTATTTATTATGCAAAGTATTGTAGGAAAGCATGGCAATCAATTCAACATGGTGATCAGATTTCATGGTTCAGATGAACGCAGAGTGTATCCAAGGCATCAGCAAAACTAATGAGTTGGTTAAAGCCTCTAAACCATCATGGTTATCTGTCCCTTTGGGGTACTTGAGTCATATAGAGGTCAAATATACAAACATATGTGCAAAATATCTGTATTTCTGACACAAAAGGAGCCTTCAGTTTATTAACTTTATGCACTGTGTAATGTTTTTTGAGCTAGAGGTTTAGTCCACATGCAGAACACACTAGGGAGATCAGAAAGAGTTTAAATGAGTTTATTGATCTTCTGAACTGGAATGGAAACTCTGGAAATGGGAGCACAGCAATGGGTCATCAAAGGTTAGATAGATGGTTCTCTGCCAGGAAAGGATGAGCGATGTCAGGGAGATAAACTACTGCTGATGAAAGATTGAGCTGGAGTTTCTGTGGTGAGAGTTCTAGAGGCTTGGAGTGTGAGCAGGGTTCGGTCCTAGGAAGGAAGCATTTTGGTTCAGCTGCCAGCGTGGAAACCTCTTGGAGCGAGGCAGAACTTGAAATCTCTGTTTTGTCTTTGAAGCTTGATCCATGAAGCAAGGTAATACTCTCTGAGCGATGAAACAAAACCACTTAGGTTAACACTGACAAAGGAGTGCTGACAATTGACTCTTCTTATGCCTCCCCTGGTGAGCTCCTGATGAGGAACACCTGCAGCCCAACCACCAACGAAAATAACACCACCTAAAGAGGGAAAAAAGGAAGGAGCAGTCCAAAACAAACCAGAAAGCTCACAGAACCTGACATCATCTCCCCCTCAACGGCTGCCTCCTGGGGGCTGAGAAGAAGTGGACAGAACAGAGGACAAATAGTCCTCAGGAACATAGCCTTTCCAGTCCACGAGATGACCCATGGGAGGAACTTACACCAGTCTGTAGGGTTAGAGGATGAAAAGAGTGATTCTAGTTCCTGGTTCATGCGCTCAGTTTGTCCGTTTGACTGTGGATGGTAACCAGAAGTTAAAGAGACCTTGGCATGGAGTGCATAAAAAATTGTTGCCAGACCTGAGAGATGAATTGTGATTCTCTGTCAGAAACTATGTCTTGCAGAATTCCATGGAGACAGAAAACATATAGTAGCTGAGCAGTCTGGAAGGCAGATGGGAGCTCCCTGAGGGAGACAAGATGGTAGGCTTTGGAGGTCTACTATGGTGAGAATCGTAGTCATACCTTGTGAATTTCCCAGGTGAAGGATCTCACCACACAGCTAGGTGGAAGTATGGTAACTGGTTCATTCATCAGGTGAGTATTGGCGAGAGAGGGAGTCTGGTTTGACATTCTTGGAGCCTGAGCAGAAAGAAATCCTAAGATTGAAACAAGAGAAAAACAAAGACCAACGGACTGGCATCCTTTTGGCAGATGAAATGTAGAGGTTTTAATGATCAGTCCATACCAGAACGAGAAGCTTATTTCACTCCAACCAGTGACACCATTCTTGTAAAGCTAGCGTAATAGCTAGCAGTCCCCTATACCCTATGTATGTCATAGTTGCGCTCTTTGGGAGACAACTTGCAGGAAAAGAAAGCTCATGAGTGAATTTTCCCAAAACTTTTTGGTCGTTGAGATAACACTGCTCCCACACCTGAATGAGATGCATCAACCTCTAAAATAAATAGTTTCCCTGGATCAGGAAAGACTAAAATGGGACTCTGAGAAAATCTGCCTTTCAAATCAGTGGATGTGGTGTTGGGTTCTGGAATCCAGGTAAACATTTTTTGGTGGATGGAGTTAAAGGAACACCACCTGACAGTAGTTTCTAATGAACCTAAAAACACCAGAAAACGTTGAAGTTGTTTGCTGCTGTCTGTTGGGGAGGCCAACCCAGAGCTGCTTTAATCTTTTCAGGGTCTGACCATACCTGCCCACCCTTGAGGGTGTAACCAAGGAAGGTGAAGGTTGATTGGTGGAACTCACACTTCTCCACTTAACAAATAAACGGATCACCAGTAGGCGTTGCAGGACCATACAAACCTGGTGGAGGCACTCTGAAAGTCTTAGAATAAATCAGGATGTCATCCAGATAAACAAAGACAAAAACATTTAGAAAGTCTCATAGGATGTTGTTTACCAGAGCCTGAAAGGCTGCTGGTATAAACCAAAGGCAAGATACTCCAAGTGTCCGAGGGGTGTTCGGAAGGCTGTCTTCCACTCAACACCCTGGTGGATTCTGACAAGATGATAGGCGTTGCGTAGGTCTAGTTTGGTGTAGATGGTGAAATCTTGAACAGGTTTGAAGGCTGATGAGATGAGAGGATAGGATAGGAGAGGATATTTGTTTTTCCCCATGAATTTGATTTAGACCTCAAAATTCAATGCAGTGATATAGTTAACCATCTTTTTCTCCGCAAAGAAAAACCTTTCCCCCCAATGTTGATATGGTGTGGCGAATAATTCCAGCCGCAAGCGATTCATTAAATATGTTTCCATGGATGACCTCTCCGAACGGGAGATGTTGTACAACCTGCTGGTGGGAAGTGGGGCTCCAGGTAGGAGCTCAATGGCGCAGCTGTGGGGCCTATGGGGTGGTAGAGAGAGGGCCTTGTTTTTGCTAAATACCTGCCGCAGACCATGATACTCTTTGGGGACCTTGGATAGATCAATGGGATCAGTTCCTTGAGGGACTGACCTGGAGGAACTGCAAACTGTAGACAACTAATGGTCCAGGAAGCAATGCAGAGTTCAGACCAGTCTAAATGTGGATAGTAGAGTCTTAGCCAGTCATAACGTAGGACCAATCAAGAATGTTTCATGGGAAAAACATAGAAAGATACTGTATGGTCTCTCTGTGATTACCAGTAATGATTAGTTCCAGTGGTTTGGTTTGAGGGGTTATCTTAGGTAGGACTCCCCTGTCTAATGTGGAGATTTCTAACTAAATTAAATTGTCAATTAAATAATCACAACCAGAGTGGATTAAGGCGGAAAAGAGTGAACCTTTGATTTTGATTGATTACAACGACAGGCAAAGTGAAATGTGGGGATTCAGATTTGAATGTTTGGTCTCTCAGTTTCCCCTTCAGAACCGATGGACTCCTTCTTTTGGACGAGATGGACATTTAAGCATGAAGTGATCAGGAGACCCACAGTAGTAGCACAGTTTATCCCTGGGGCTGCATAGCTGACTTCCTGCAGAGGTGAGCATTTCTGGATGGAGCATGTATGTCTTCTCTTATATGTGTGTCTTTTCTCTGTCACCCTGTCCAGAGTGAGCCCACTCCTTGCCTAATGACCAGGCAAAGATTGTGGTTCACGGTTGTTTGTCCAGTCTTACCCCATGCAGGAGTTGCAACCTGTCCAGGATGTTCAAGACTGGCTCTTGCCAAGGACAGAGTATTGGAGACTAAATTAAAATTCATTGTTAGCTTGAAAAAACTCAAATATTTTAATGTTAAATTAACAATAATTCATTCTTGTCCCTCTGAACTCTAAATATCATCTTTATCAATTATGAAATTAAGTTCTAATGGTAATAATTAACACACCTTAACATCCTGTTTTTTTTATTGGTTCAATAATCTGCCATGAAATATTTTAAAAATAAACATAAAAATTTAATTATTTCTCTATTTAATGTTCAAATTCTTGTTTTTGCTTGGGTCACAAAAAATGATATAAATTTTGGAAATAAGAATGGATTTAGGGTAATTTTGAAAATTATTTTAAAACTTTTTTTTACATTAAACTAAACATGCAAACTATACATATTGGACAATCATTGTCGATCTGATCTTCCAAGACTGGGCTATTAAAGAAAAGCTGCACAGTTTCCAAACGTTTTGGGTCAAAAGTTTTTCATTTGCCCTGTCTAAAATCAAATTTTAGTCTATGCTTCGATTTAAGCCTTTAATATGATGTGGAACACTTATCTTATATGAAACCAAGTTACTTTAGGCCTCACTTTTAATATCCTTTTAAAGTGTAAAGTATTTTTGGTTTTTATGATTTGTACATTCTCTTCTTTTTACTATGAACAAAACAAACCCTTTCACACAAAATAAAAAACATTACGAGAGAGAAAAAAGTTATAACATGTTTTATTAGTACAAACATTCATAAATGGATTAATAATGTGCAAATAGTAACTGGATTTCTGAATTTCAGATTAAAATGCGTCATTTCAATAAGTGTGATGTTCTGGACTATCAAACAGGGGGACAATGAATTGTAGTTTAACTGGTTCAGAACAGAGAGTGATAACAAAAAACTTCAAAGAGATGATGCTCACAACTTCAGTTTTCATATTTGGAAGCATGTTAATTACTATCTAATATATTTTTTTAATCATTTCTGTAAGCTAATCCAGTTTTCTGAAATGTAGATACAAGCAGTCAGGAAAGCTGCAATCAAGAAGCTCACTTGAATCCTAAATTGTTCCCCCAGCTCATGCATCAGGCCAGTTTCACTATTTCTCTCTGTCTCTAGGCCTCGGAAACCTGATTTGTTGTCAATTATATAGTATACTTGCATCCAGTGTGTAGGTGGAGGTGTTCTTGCAGGGAAACCTTTTGGGTGAATGTTTTGTGGCACAGTGGGCACCTGAAGGGTTTGACGTCCGGGTGAACGCGTATGTGGCAGGTCAGTTTGCTCCTCTGTGAAAAGCCCTCCCCACAAACCAAACAGGAATACTGTCTGTGTTCCTTCAGGTGGCTTACAAAGTTCTCCAGGTATTGGAAGATTTTGTCACACTTCCTGCAGAGGAATGGCCTCTGAACTTGGACAGTGTGTGAAGAAGCCTCTAATACATCTTGGGCAGTCTTTGCCGAGCGTTCTCCTGAAAGGGACGATGTTTTGAAATCTATTGGGTTTCCACCATGTTCCTGTTGAGCTTTGAGTGTATAGATGTTTTCATCTAGTTTACCCTCCTTCTCTGTTTGTTCTTGTATCTGGGAGACCTCCCTCACAGTATGATCCACAGTGCCTCTAATTTCAAAAGCTGGGAAGGAAATAAAGTCTTGGAAAACTTCATCCTTGAATGCTATTGTTTTTTTAATGCCTTCTTCTGACTTCAAGGTGTCAAGATCTAATTTTTGATCCTTTGAGGACTGTGCTGTAGTTTTTATAACCTTCCTGTTCTCAATACTCCCTGTAATCTTCTTACTGTCCCCCCCAGATTCTTGGCTGACCCTATACATTGCCTGACTAAGAACCGCTCCCTCTTCCTTTCCATTATCTTTCTGTATGCTGGTGCTGGGCTGGTCCACATCCTTTTCCCTGTGATTTTCAAAAGTGGAGCATAGCCAGCTTCTGTCAGGCGAATAGTTTTCAGTTTCCTTGAAGCATCTCATAGGTTTTTCCAATAGCATGGTGGGTTTAAGGTACTGTGACACAGCTTGAGTGCATTTATCCACCACCTCATTCATCTGGAAAACGCTGGCCGCCGTCAGGTAGCTGAGCAGTTCTGTCAGAGGTACCTGCACAGTAAAAAAAAAAAAAAAATCAAATTGCAATCCATGAACATAAAAACAGGATGATCAGTTTTGGGAAGTTATTCACTGCTGAAGAAAAGCATTCAACAGCATGATACCGCCTCCACCGTATTTCATCATTGGATTGTTATTTTTGGAGTTCAATTAGCAGAAATAGAAAAAAAACCACCTAATTTGGTGGTTCCTAAATTTTCCCTAGTTTGGTTTATAAAAACATTTTTACACCCACACTCAATTACACCCCAACCAACTTTGAAACTTAAAGAGAGAAAAGCCAACTGCAGTAAATTGCAATAAAATAAACTACAATATTATTAAAATCACAAACTATCACTATTTACAGAGTATTTGTTTTCTATTTAAATGTTTATTTTACTGTCCAACAAAATGTAGCATTGCTATTAATGGATCTTTTAATAATCTCAAAATGGCTCATTTAATATTAATTTATACCAGCCCTCCACTTTGGGAACCTGAGGCTTTCTGTTGTGTTGTTGAAAGTTCTTTTCCATCACTGTCACAGTGCTGAAGTCACACAGAAAATGACTTCCTCAAGTTATTTCTGCTAAAGCTGGTTCCTTGTCACCTATCTGCTCACTGCACCTCGAGGAGTCCAGTGTAGCAGGACAGCAGCAGAGTTTTGGTGACTCTCACACTGGAAACTGCAGCCACAGTCATCTCTGCCTGGTCCTCATGGAGTAGGAACTGATCCCGAAGGAAGTCAGAGGACGATGCGAGTACCACCCTGTGAGCGTGGAAGTGTACAGAGGGACCAGCAGAGGAAATTGGGCTTCTGAGGATGAGTGTAATATCACAGAAGCGACGTTGTTCTCTCAGAGTTTTCATTTTGTTCAGGACAGAATCCCCATAGGCGGGCAGACTGAAGTGCAGAGTGTCAGAGGAGTCGGACATGATGATCTACCTTTGATGAGAAATAACAGATTCCAGTGTTATTACCATTTAAAGTCTCCCTTTGAGAGTCAAAAATTTCTTTCTAATCCATCTTAATCTGCTCATATATGTAGCTGTTTTATGCAGAGCCTTGCAACAAATCCAATTTATCGATCCACTATTCGGGAGAAGTTAAGCATAAACTGGACTGGAATAAAAAACTCTGATGTGCTTTATAGGTGCAAAAGGTGGAGCAGCAGTTTATCAATAGCAAAGAGGCCGAATAAACTCATTAGAAGGACAAGCTCTTTCCTAAGGTTTGCTCTTGGAAAGAGAAGGAAGGACAATAGCAAAGAATATCACTGCTGGTCATTGTCTGCTGCAGTAGAGAGATATCCTTTAGTAAAGGATTGCTGCACCCTATATATACACAAAGAAGCATGATAGCAGAAACTTCCTCCCAGCAGCAGTTAGACTGAACCATCACTGCTTCAAACAAGCTCAGTAAGGGTTTTTACATCCAAGCTCATGTCTTTACAGTTTTGTAGAAAAAAATATGGATTGTTGCTTTTTTTTTTTCTCAAGTATGGATTGTGGGTTTAAGAAACCCGACTATCTTGTGCACTAACCTTTTTGTAATGTTTTTTTGTTTTGTTTTACTGTACAGTCTATTTCACTTTTGTTTTTTTTTTCTTATATTTTAGCAATGTGTAAACCTGTTTGCTTCCATTTGCTTTTTGCTTGTTTTTTCTATATTCTATTTGTTCTAGTTTTGGATTTCCTATGACCTCTGTTAGCAATAACAGGTTCATCTGATATTTTTTTTTGTCTACTCTGACCAATTCTTTGTCCTAGTTGAAGAAAAAAAACGTCCCTGCAACATCATGCTGCCACTTACATACTATGATGGTATATTCATATTGTATTTTTGGTTTCAGCCAAATTATAACTTTTTTAGTCTTTATGTCAGACTTTAAACAGGACTTCAGCTTTCTCCTTTCTCCCCTTTAATGAAGGCCATGTTTGTGGAGTGCAACACTACAAGCCCTTTATTCAATAACTTTCGCATTTCTGGTTAATTTTCTGCTTAAGAAGCCTTTCAGTTAAGGTCATGTCTTGGAGGCATGGCAGTTATTTGCAGACCGGGGCTGAAAACAAAAGCACAAAAAAAATTGTAAGAAATGCTTAAAAAACAAATAAAAAAAAAAAACATGTTGAATTTTCTTTCCTCACCAAAATGATACACTACTTTGTGATGGACTATCACCCCATTTAAATATTATAAAGCAAAATGTGAAAAGGTTGCATAAATACTTTTAAATTGCATTGTATTTAATTAAGAGAGCTTAATTAAAAATAGTTAAATATTAAACCTGACATAATATAGAAAAAATAAAAAATAAAATAATCAGGCACATGAATAAAACAGGGAACCCAACCTTAATCTGCAGGATGGTCCAGATACTGTTGGCTGCTGCAGAACAACGATTTTTAAAAAAGAAATTCCAATAAAAGGAAGTCCGTGACTTTCAGCTATCTTTTTCTTTCATTTTATGCATTTTAAATAATTTGAATAGCAGGAAAGTGTTGCTAAATGCAGAATAAGAAGAACCATTTCCCACACTTACGGAGTAAGCGTATCTGCATCTGCTTTGTAGGGCTGATGCAGAAATATTGAGCCAATTTTAACTCTTTCATTGCTTTTGGTGAAAGCTGACTGGAAGCAAGACGAGGTGTGCAATACCCCAAATCAACCGCACGGTGGTAGCATTGACCCATATACATGTTTTCCACATTAAATTGAAGCGCTAACTCCCAAAAGAATGAAAATCAAAAAGCTGAGCTCAGGTATAGTAAAATAATTTCAATAATAAAAAATATGTACTCTATAAAGTCGTCATGTCAGGAATTGATCAAGAAAAACGATTGATGGAATTGATAACAAAATTATTTAAAATTAAAGAAAATATTAAGCAATATACAAATTCTGGCGTTTCAATAAGATAAAAAAAAACAAAGTACAGTAACTACACTAAAAAAATGTAAGTTTAATGAACTGCCTTACAAAATCAATAGTTACGGTAAATAAGAGTAGGTTAAATTACAGTTAACTTTTTACTGTATTTTTCACTCAATCTAAAAATGACACAGCAGACTCAGCAGATGGAAAATAACATAAGATACCAATAAGCCTTGAGTACAAAAAAGAAAAATGAACGTCTCTCATTAGTTCATGTTTGTTTAAAACAAGCTGGTTTTCATTAGATAAATTTACAATGGATGAAGTAGCCAGAGAATTTACTAAAGTAAGAGTAATGGTATTTAATCCTATCTTTGCTCAAACAGAAGTAAAAAGTACAATGCTGTAAAACTACTCCTAAAAGTACATATTTTTAAACAGTTACCTTTCAGAATGTAACTGAGAAAGTGTAACTAGTTACTACCCACTTCTGCAGAAACAGATGATTCATTTGATGTCAGAAACAAATGAGTAGAAATCTTTATTTCTATAAATTGTCTTTCATGCTTTAAATAAGAAAGAGAAAAAAGAAAGACAGAAAGAAGAGAGAAAAAATCTAAGCTTAAATCAGCTTGTTTTTATAGTTTTTCTCAGTTGCTTGGTTCATTTCTCACAACGCTAGTAAAGTTTGCACCACTGCTAAGGCAATTCTCAAAACAATTAGAGCAAATTACAAAACACGAATGAGTAGTTCAAGCTTGAAAAGCAAGTATTTATGGAGTTTAAGAGAAAGCTCAAACTGAATAAACTGGATCACTTACCCTCATGCAATCAGAGGCTCATCCGTCTGTGAAGCAGGTAATTAACATTGCATCCGCTAATAATCCAATCAGCATCAGAGTCCTGCTTAAAAGACTTCAATCAACACCTGCAAACAACTGCCTGACCAGCATACATACTTTGTCAAATTGTTCTGTATGCACTATAAATCTATCTACTGTAACATGTGCGACAGTGTGATAATGATGCAGTGCATAGCAATACATAAAGGTACAGTAAAGCCCTAAACAGAGTAAAGCATACGTACAAGTGTTGCACATACTGCTGACAGAGCTCCTTCGCTCGGTGCTTGTTTTGCTCTAATGGTACATTGTGCAATTGTTTCATGTACATTTCATCTGAGGAATCTGTCAAGTGTAGAAGCTGATATTGATAGAACATTTTCAAAGATCCAATCTTTGTAATACTCACAGTCTTATTGCATTGTTTGCAACCACTATTGCACAAATGCTTTCCTATTGCTGCTGATTCTGAAGGGGGGCTCTTTCACCTCTTCTAGGTTCTCTTGCAGTCCTTTTCAAAGTGCAGACAAAAAATGTAAACATGGTAATTTTTTTCACCACTGTAATACATTCCTTTCTTTAGTGTTACAGTAGAGCAGACTATGCCACACTAAATCTGAGCTGCAGTTATGGTAAATTGTTGGTCTACATGTAAAAGGTTACAGGGTCATGTATTAATGTAAGTGTCTTGTATGACTATGATGGTGCAGAGCCCATTAGTTTGTGCGGAATAACCAAAAATAAAAGTATGCTCACCTGATCCCCCGAGGAAATGTCTGAATAATCGAACAGCCTCAGCCATTATGAGGCCATAGTTGATTCACGAAACTTCCCCTTATTTCATCAGGAATCATCTTCACCTCCAACCATCCTCAGCCCTCTTCCACAAGGATGACATATGTATTTCATTTTTGTAGATAAAGTATGCACCTCCAGCCAACCCCCTCTCCTGGTTTGTACATACTTATAAAAGTTGGGGTTCATGTGATTCAGCTGTGAGTTAAAGTCAAGAAGAGGTTTGTCCCTGGTTACAACTAATAGTTCACACTTTTTTTTTTATTAGTGTAAAATAATATTCATTTGAGAAAAGTAATTTATGGACATTTTAAGGGAAAGACCAGAAACATATTTCTTAAAATGGATATACCAATTGTTCAGCAATTTTGAACATCGAACAAACTTTGAACAATTTTGTGTGCGACGATGCAGTGAAAAAAAGATGTTGAAATTTGTTGTATGAAAATTGACTACAAGTATGTTTTTTTTTTTTGACAGACATGATAAAAGCAAGTTAATAGTGATCAAAAGCATAATTTTGCAGATATTTGTATTTAATAAACTGCTTCCTGTGCAAAATCTATTGCCATTGGATGAAATGAACAGGATACAATAACTAGCTTGCACCCAAAGAAGTAGCCTAAATGTTGTGAAGGTTGCAAGTCTTGTGCAAAGTTGAAATAAAAGCAACTGAGAAAAACTGTAATTACATCTAGGCGGGCATTTGTTATCGTGATAATCGTACATATCTGTCATGTTTGGGTTTTTGAGCTGTCTAACCCACATGCAGAACACCAGAACAGGATAGCTTTTTCACGTTTAAATATTTATTGAAAAGGTGAAACTGGTTAGCGAGACCAAAGCCAGGTCCAGGAGGGAACAAATCAGCAAGAGTTGTCACTGGGAGAGAGAGCAGACTGGTGAGTTCACGGCAGGTGGGAAAACTCAGTGACAGAATGTTTGGGGTTGTTCTTACTGTAGGAAGGAGTTGAAATATCATCAGAGGGGGGTTCTGGTATCCGGGGTCCTAGTATCCAGTGTGGGTCCAGAGGCAACAAAGAAGTGCGGGGGGAAACGGATAGGTCGGCTCAGGTTGGAAGGAGACTCCAGGAACGGTTGTGCTGCCAGTAGAAGGGCTTCGTAGATCCAGGTGAACAACAAGAGAAGAAACTAAGAGTTCGGGCATCCAGTGGGTAATCACCACGGCGTCACGAGGAAAGAACATCACAGAGAAAGCCAGGAGCAGACAGCAATGCAAACTTTCCGTGAGAACCTGAAGGCACCGATGAGAAGAAACACAAGGAATTAGTTTCTAGCTGAAACTAAGCAACGAGGAGATCACCAGGGGAGCTAGAAACTCAGGAGGCTTTGTGATACCATCAGATAGCAAACACTCGGCTCCGACTACTGGGCAGCAGCTCCTAAAGTACTGATCGAGGCTCATTGAGAACACCTGAGCCGCTGGAAGCCACACCACACATCCATCAGCCCCTGGCGCCATCTGGTGGAGAAAGTGGAAAGGCGCACAGGAGAGAAAACCCACACAGGAGGGACTAAGAGTCCCAGATCATTACAATATCAACTTTAGTGGGTGTTGTTTTCTCTTACTTTCTTTCATCACCAAACAAATATGGCATGACTATTTATTTGTCTCGGTTAAATATCTTTGTGCTTTGATTAAATCAGTTACAATAATTGTAGTTTCCTTTTACCTTAGTAGAGTTTTAAAGTTTATTTTCTATGTTTTTTTGTGGATGTCATTTTAGCATAGAGATATTTTTCAATCATTACTGATTTAATGTGCTCTTTGGTCAACTAATCTATTTGAAATAGCCCCTTGTTGATCTGAGGTAGTTTTTGTTTTGGTTTCTGTCTTTGCCACACAGTTGTACGTTTCCGTTTACGTTCCTCAGTACTCAGCTCAGCTTCCTTTTTTTGTTGTTGCAAGTTCATTGTTTCTTTGTAAATGCCCCAGCATTTATATTCTTAGTTTGACTTTGGAAATTCTGAGAAAAATAATTTCTTTAACAGCAATTAAATTTTGTAAGAATTGAGTTCTAGTTCAGCTGCTTCTTCGATTAAAATCCTTATTCTTAATTTAACCCAGATTTAAAAACAAGAATAGCACGGCATTCTTTTACATATCAATAACAGAAAAAAATCTGTTATTATGTCTGTTTAATATTAATATTGCAATAAAGTTAGTGAATGGAGTTTGTTACAATCTTTGAAATTTACCTCAGCTTTCTGAGGAGATATGATTACATCTATTTTGAGGATGTAAACCCTTATGGGTCTCGAGAAAAGAAAGAAAGGATTCAGCCTCTGGATGTGTGCTTTCGTGATCACAAACAAGAGCTGAACTAAATGTGTAATTCTAGAAAGTAACCCTGTGACACCTTCAGGAAGTTTGGGGGATGTGGTGATGGACCAACAGAAGTTATCATTAAAATTTTGTTTGATTTCTCGAAACCATCTGTCAGGTTCCTGGGTTTTCGTTTTTTTCCATTGAGGTTTGTTTTCTTCTTCTCTACTCTCCAAGTAAGACTGTTTTCCCTTTAATTTCTGCACTCTAAATTCTGAGCTTAATAAACGCATCACTCTACCTACGGTTCCGCTTAGTGGCTTAGTGGTGAGAAACTGATTATCTCATTCATAAGAAGACAGAGACTTAAACCGAAGAACTGTTCTAAGATTTATGTTTATTTTCAATAAATCATTTAACTCACTTCGTCTTCTGTGGTGTTTTGCATGTGGGCTAACTTTATAGAACCCAAACATGACACCAGCTTTGGACAAACCTGAACTGCAATAAACTGATCACTTATTTTTAAAAACTTTCTGCAGGTCAAGATGGATAAACAATTATAAAAAAAGGAGAATTAACCATTAGAAATACTATATATCTTGGATAAATCGTTCATTAAATTATCAAACAGCCATGTTCAGCTAGATTAAATAGCTTATCCCCCTCAGCTCCTTTGCTTTCCTTCTACAGCTGCTCTATGCTTTTTTCAGTTAGTTGATATAACTCCTTCATCCTCTTTCACCCCTCTCAGTGTTTTGGCTCCTCTAGTTTCTCTCTCTGTTATCATGTCTGCTACTCTCTGTTGTTTTAGCTTTAACTGCATGACCTATTCCTCCTCTGTTTCTTCATATAAGGTTTTATTTTATTTTCATCATTTAAAAATTCTGTTTTTTGCAACAGCTACATGCTGCACTGGGTTTATTTCTACCACAAACCATGACGGAAACAAAACATCTGCTGGTAGACATTGCTCAAGTCTTAGAACTGAGGGGAACTGTTCATCTCAGTGGTTGTTAGTGAGTAGCTCCTTGCTTAAGATGAGGGCAAAGAACTTGTTGTCCCTAAAAGCTTGGCTCAGCTTATCAAGAACATTCTTTAAGCAGCTGCAAAGTTGTCCTTTTTCCCCCCAAGTAGTCGATCAGCTTAAACAGTAATTAACAAGACAAATAGTTCCTTATTCAAAAGACATAAAAAAAACTCCTTTAAAAATCGTCTTTAGTCTAAAGAGGCATCATAACTGTAGGTGAAAACGCCTTCATTTTTTCAGGGATGCATAAACTGAACTGATCTTTCACTAAAACTCTCCATCTTCACTGAATTTTTTTAATGCAGTTTTTGTATTTAAGATCCCTTTGTGCTTTGTTTCTATTAGAAACCCCACTTCTCTCCTAGCATTAAAATACAAACCTGGAAATAATATGAAGTCCCCCACCCTTAAAGTCAACACTGCATAGAAAAAAGGCATTAGAAACCTAAGCTAATCGTATTTATTGACGCATACCTGTCATTTCTCAATCATTTGCTCTGGAGATTAATTAAGTTAGCAGGGAAGAGTTGAAATGCTGAAACTCATTTTACCTGTTTTCTATGTAACATATACCACCCATAATCTGCTCCTTTTCTTATGCCAGAAACCATCGAAACCAAGAAAAGAGAAAAAAAATGTTCTCACTATTGATCATGTTTGCCCCTCAAATCGGTTATCGGAGTGCCCTGTTACTGCCAAGGACCAGGACTCTTGGAAACTCCACCTTAGCTGGGTGTCAAAATAACATAAAATAAATGGAGAGAAACTTCCTCTAAAAAAAAAAATAACAAAAACCAACCAGCCAAAAAAAACAAAGGTAATCAGATTATATTTGTGGGTTGCTCTCATAGCCTGTCTGGACTAAACACAAGACAACCACAGAAATCCCCCCCAGCAGCATAAGCTACAACTAAATTAGTACTGAAATTCCTTAACCTGTTTTTAATGGATCACTATTAAATCACTACTTTTGATTAAAGTATTCATTCCTTAATGATTTCTAACAAGATATTTAAATGTAAGACAAAGATATAGTTTTGCGTCTCAGTTCTTGAATGAGATTCTCTGTTTTTAATTTACAGACTTCTATTAATCGATATTTTTTTATATAGAGAAAAAAGGTGAACAAAGGGCTTAAAATTACACACATTTTTACACCATGCAAAAAGTGAAACAGTGCTGGGGGGATATACAGGGAAATGAAATGTAGCTTTATTATATTTTAAAAGGTGCACATTTACCTTCTGCATAGTATTATCATATTAGTATACATGGCCCCACCTGAAGGGGGTAGGGGTCGTCTCTGTGACTCAGGCTGTGAACAAGTTTTCTATTGCTCTGATGATTGTGAAATCAACGGGAACTATGTGCCTCCTGTGTTGTAAGAAACAGAGAGACTATTTTATACATTTTGAGTGGGTCTACACTCCATTTAATCCCACCTCAGAGCATGAAAGGCTACTAAAGGTTTAAGTATTGATGCGATGGCAGAATAGAACCATCGTATCGGAGAGGGAAGGAGGGAAATGGTGTGAAATTGAATACTGTTACTGTAATTTCATGTCCTACTAGTGTGGCCCTAGATAATGGATATTTGAAATCCGGACCTTAATCCACCTGAAAACACGTTGCCAAAACTGGTCTTCAAAATTTTAAATCTAACTAAGATTCAGGGATTCTTGAAAACTGAGTACAATTTACTTTTACTTTATACACCTTACTTTATGGTATTTTTGTTTGAATAATATATTTTTTGAACTAATGGTTATTAGCAGCTGCTCTTACAAAAACTGGTTCCTCAAGAGCAAGAGCTTCATTCCCAAACATTTACCACAGCTATAGGCAGTAAAGGGAGGGTTTATTGTATATGCTTAATCTAATGTTATTTCCTTTCTGCTGAGTCCCATTTTGAAGTGCTGGTACAACAGTAGTGGTAAGAATATATCTTGAGACTGTTGGTAGTTTGCATTTTTTAAACATGCAAATTTATTACAGCGTAGGCAAGATTCAAAGGCTAAAACAAAAATAAGCCTTAGGGATGTATGACACTAAAGTTGCACTATGTGAGGATGTTAATATTTTTTATCTGGGGGCACAGGAAAAAAATAAAAACAAACATAAAAAAAGAATAAAAGTAGTTTAGGTGAGTCACAAAGCTGATCTGACAGATAAAAACTGTTGTCATAACCAAATATGGCTGAAGCTGTTGAAGGGTGAATGATGTTTTTGAATAATTGCTAAAATTGTCCATCTAATCAAGCTCTAGCTGAAAAAGTCAGTTTGATACTGTTTTAAGATTGATACACTAAAAGGAGATTATGTTAGATTACTAATCCTTTTAGAAGATTCTACATTAAAAGGTGCAATAATCTGCCAATTCAGTGAAACAATTCTCACTAAAGATTCTCAAAACAAGATTGACAGGACTTTTTGGCCAGGTCTAAGATAGTGACACTTGTTTGGACACTTTTTGTAGTGTAGCCCCTTCTGTTAGTGTATATAATCATATCAAATTCAAAAAATCAAATCAAACTTTATTTATAAAGCGCTTTTGCTGCACGGAGTAACGCAAAGTGCTTTACAATGTAGAAACAGTTTTAAAACAAGTCATCACATAAAATGTATACATAGATAAAAAGAGAACAAGCACACACAAACTAAAAATGTCTTAAAAAAAACTGCACTTGGCCTTAAACTGAATAGGTGAATAAGATGATCTGCCAAAGGAACGTGTATTTTTGCCATTAAAATAGATCATTACATTGTATTCACTTCAAATAAGACAAAAGAGTTGTTTTTATTATTTTCAATGCAAATGATCTTATTCTATGAAAAAGTCGTCTTACCTACCTGTTCAAATCAAGTGGAAAAAATACACCCTTTTCAAGAAAAATATTTCAATTTGTTCAATGTATGCATTCAGTAAAGGGGCCCTTACAAGGGCCAGGACTAGTTCTGTAGGGGTGCTGGCCCCTGTCGGACCCTGACTAGGATCGCCAATGTTAGACATCGTTCTGTTCATTTTATGCCACTCAGCATAAGAGTGGTCTTTTAAGTATATACTTTACCTTAATTGAGGTGGTTTTTATTATATATAGCTATAGTATATAGTACTGCTTCTTTTACCTTTGGCAACGGTTTTTAGTAACCTTAAATTACTGCCTCTTTTAGATAATAGCTGGGGTGGTAGTCCTAACTCGGGGGCTTTAGATGAAAGGACAGCGGCGGGATGACAACAGCTTGACCTGCTCCGCCCTATAAACCATCTTCGTCACAAGCAGCACTGAAGGCTGCGGACGGACGGAGTCGGAGCGGAGCACCGCCTGGGGGTTACACGTACCTTCTTTTATCAAAAAAAAACCCCACAAAAAACAAAAACACGTTGTGTTTTGTTTTTTTTTTTATTTAAAAAAGTGTGTCGACTCGAAACGAAAACAATCTCGAGTAGAGTAAATGAAGGAGAAGATGCGGAGAACGTCAGAATGGCAGCCGGTGGCAGATTAACGTAGGGACTGTCGACGGTTGGAGGTTTGTAGCATAGCTAGCTAATCCGGAGCTGACTGCTGGACTTCAAGCCGACCTGAGTTCACTTCTGGAAACTCGGAACAGCAAACACTTCACCCTAACCTGGGTAAGAGTCTGCTTATTACCATGTATCTGCTTGGACAAACACAACCAATCTTCGCTGTCGGTTTACTCGCCTCTCAGTTTATGTTTTAAAGATGCAGTCTTGTAATTGTTGATTCACCTTAGTGTCCTTTAGTGGGTACAAATACAAGCTAATAAAACAATATAAGCTTTCATAGAGATGGAGTGGTTAAAAAAAAACCCTATAGTCTAAAAATTAATGGGATATAAGTTTCTATTTGTGCTCTTTATGATCATGAGCTCATTTTACAGGCTACAAACTGATCCATATGAGTCAATATTTCCTCGTAGTTCGTGAAACTGTTATTATTTTCTTGTGTTGTATGTTTGCAAAACGAGTTTGTCAAAAAAAAAAAAAAACGTTTTCGTGCTCTCAAATTATATCATGATGCTTCCTGGTTATGAGTTTTCGTGTGTCTGGTTATGTTTCTTTTTTTGGTTTGTCTGGATCCCCCCCCCCCTGCTTGAATAAAGGACACATGTATGCATATATCAATAGTCATGTAAAGCAATTGCATTGCTATATTTTCCTAAAAATATGAAAAGTGGTAATCAGTAAAATCATCATAAAAATCTAAAATTATAATCTTTTTATTTTGTTTTGAGTGATTTCATAAAACGTGGTTCATTTTCTATTATTGTAATGTTTTTTAGTCGCTGGAGTGAAAGAGCTACAGGCACATTGCTAGACAACTTTTCTTGTATGTTATAGTTGTAAAAACTTGTGATCATGAGCAACTTAGTCTGCTACACTTGTAGCTTAAAATATATCCTGCAGGAGAGAATTTCATTGTTATTTACTTCCTTATTTGTTGGTTTCCAGATTTAGTGTTTAATTTGCATGCATCACTGACACATCTCCTTTTATGCCCTTTAAATGCAGTTTGAAATTCCCAAATTAATCATAACAATGTGGTCAAAGGGAAGCAGGAAAAATACTTATTTTAAGATTTTATTTACTATTAGATCGTAGTTTAAAATGTACTCAGCACGTCATTTGACATATTGCTAGAGGTTAATGTTCACTGCAATGTACAAGCCACTCATAACACACAGAAGTTGAAAGGCGAAGTTGGCCTTTGCTTCAAAACACTTACATTGAATTGGGCAGCATTCCATAATATAGATGTACAATCATCAATTAGATATAGCAAAAGTAACATGGGAGTTTATTTTTAGGAAAGGATTATAACGTTCTTGAACTGCAAAGTCAGACACAAGTGAAGCATAAACTTCACTTGTTCAAGAACCAAACTTTAGAGCAAAGCCCCTCAGACGAACAGCACCTGAAACCCACAGCAGTAAAGCCCTGTAATGCATTCAAAAGCAGGAAACCCAGGTTCTGGTGTTGTTCAAGACTTCGGGGTTTCTTTGCCAGCAAAATATTTATGATAATTCTTTTTTAATAAGTTCTGAAATGAAGTGATTGTGTTAAAAAATGGTTTAGTTTTTTTATTACATCTTTTTTTCATCCTACTGAATTTAAGCTTAAAGTCAGCACTTCAATTGAATACAAGTCGTTTCTTTTACAATTCATCGTGTTATTATACAGCGATATATGTCTGTATGTATTATGGCTGCATGATGTTATAATACTTAAATAAGTGATAAAAAAAAGTGTTGATCACAAACAATCTTGTGATAAGAAAACTTGTGTTCATGTCTTTCTGATTTGTTTTAGGTAAACAGACCCCAGAAAATGAGTAGTCTGTCCAGCTACTGAAAAAAATAGGATTTGCATCTCAAAAGTGGGATTTTATAGAAAATATTGTCGTGGTTTTGGTATCGAAACCACTTAGATGTAGCTTCTTAACGACTGCAGTTGTTCAGCTATGTAGAAGTTTTATATCTGGAAGCCAAAACTGAGGCTGGATGACAGTTTCTGCAAACATTACTCTTCCATTCAATCTTTCCATTTGCCTCAGAACGCTGAATTTGGAAGTTGAAGTGACTTAGCATTAGTTTGTTTAAGAATAGCTTCAATTAAATTTAAAGATACATTACAGAGTTTTCTAATGATACTGCCACCTGTGGAGAAAACACAGAACTGCAGCACTCTTCTGCTCTGTATCTTGAGCTCGTATTTGACAAGATGTTTTTTTAAAACTTTTTTTCCCCTTATGTGGAGTTACTATTGGTGTCTGAGTTGAGCTGGATGCCTTTTGCCCTAAGTATCCAAAAAAAATCCATCTTGAATATAACACTTCGATGGTTTGCTGGGTCAGACCCATTCAGCATGAACCCATCAAATGGGGGCGGGAAGTTCCGCCCTAAAGTAAATTTAGGGAAATATGCTATAGATGCATCAGTCAAACAATGTTTTAATCGTAAAGGGTCAAATAAAAAGGCTGTTTTAAATATATTTCTCAGTAAAATGCATATTTCTCTTTAAAGAAAAGAACTGGAAAAAGGGATTGCATTTTGTGCTAAAAGTATATTTAGTTAAAATGAACTAGCAAATTCAAGTGTATATAGTCACTGAATATGCATTCTTAAGACGCTGAAGTAAGCAACAGAGATTATATGGATAGGATGAAATCTATAGGAAATGTATTACTTCATACAGACAGTTTTTTGCATCCTAATTGGATCCTAGTTATAAAACAGAGCAGTCAGTTTAGTTAACCATGTGAGCTGGTTAGAAACCAAAGCAGTACCATGAAATCACTGACTTGAGTGTGTAGCAACAGTGCTGTGCCGTTAACTCGGCTACAGTCCTTCTTACTGAGCGTGCGTGGTGTGACAGTGGAAAGGAAAATGTACTTTTAACAGGAACAAACCAGAAGCTGTTTTATAAGGAGGTGAAACTGAATTTGCACATACAGTTTTTGTCGGCAACAAGTGTGATTCGAGAATTAGTTGGGAAAAGTAGTAGAGTGCGAAAAAGTGGTCGGTTGCTCCTTCAGTAGCCTAATGAACACTGAAATTTGTTGAACATGAGAAGTTTCAGGCTGCGCGTTAGGAAGGAGATCATCTCTGCTGGTTTATTATTGTTAATTATAGCATAAATTAAGTTGGGAAAATGTACTTGAGCTCCATTTTACAGAAAAGTTCTCGTCATCCTTTCCAGGTCACCCACTGGCAGACTTAAGAAATTCATCTTGTGGTACAGAATGTTTGTACTAAATGTTCTACCTGCAGTCATGATGTAAAGGGATTCGAATGTTAACAGTTATATTGCGTTAACTCCTTCTGCTCTATACGGAGAACCAAATCCAGCATTAATGTGTTTTATGATTTAAAATATTTTCTGTATATTTTTTGTGTGAGTTTTATTTACATATAAACTATTTGCAGATAAAGATTTCCTAGCAGTAATTTTAATTTTTTTTGCCCTACTTGAACTAAATTCTGAAAAAGACCCACATCTCCTTTGTATTTTGTTTTAAAGGAGTCTTGAGTTTTTTTCAAAAACTCATTTTGAATCGGTTTTCAATAACACCTCTGGTTTTCTAATAAAATACCAGGCGGTTCTAAACCATTGAAGCGAACTGAGTCACATTGCTTAACAATGATCTTACTTTATTGGAATTGTGTCTTTTTCTATAGATGATTAATTTTAGAAGTTGGTGGACTTATTTCTCTTCAGAACAAGCTGTTTCCAGTTCAGATGTGCCAAGGATTTCTCTTTATTCTGGTTTTGAGTGTTGAGCTTTTGAAGTTTGCAATGTTTGAATCGCTCTTGACAAATAACAGTAATATGGACTCCTATTCTGACTGTATAGCTGGTTACAGCAACCTCTGGGAGGGTACGTATAGTACGTTTACATTTGTCACATCAAGAATATGCTAGTTATTGTTTAAAAAAAAAAAACATCACTTGATATTGTTTTTTCCTCTTATGTAATGTTTTACTTGTACGTAGGCAGAGTTGATTCATCTGCAGGAGCATCTTCAGATTTCATTCAGGGTTTTACTGGAAGAAAGCAATCGGTGACACAGACATGTTTGAAGGGAAAGTACATTGTTAGTGCATCTAAAGTCATGTGTATCAGTTTTATTCAGGTCAGAACGGCAAAGTGCTCTGTCAGCCGGCAGAATTACAGAAAAGGAGTTGACTGGTTTGAAATAGAACAAAAAGAAACGACAAATTTGAATTTGTTCTTTTTTTGTGCCACTGTTTCACTTGTATGATGTTCACTTATCGCCAGATAGGTCTGGATGTTTTAAAGTCCTAAATGCTCAGGTTAAGCAGCTTATCCCAGGGTTCCAGGAGTTAATGAAAACTTCTTACTAAATGTTTTTTCAGACTCAAGCTTCCAATATAACATTTTTTAGGTCAGTAATGGATGTTAACAAAAGCAGATTTTTCATTAGGGTTTTTTTTAAATTCTGTTATATAAAACCATAGGCGGCTTTATGTGAAGAGAAGTTCTGACACGTGCAGAGAAGGGAAACTAATGCAGACCCATTTTGCTTTCATGACATTCTGTGGTTTGTTCTGAACATTTTATTTGCATAATGTAAGCTGAGGTTTTTAAAGGATGACTCTTGATGTGTTAACTTCACTAAATGACAAGGTGAAGCTATGGGGATACGGTGCTCCCCATACTTACCTGCACTTCTGTTAAAGACGTGGGAAATGCCTTTAATAGAAATCTGCGATTTTGTTTTTAACAGTACCATTTTGAGAAAAAAAACAAAACAAGCAAAGAGAAAACACAAGAAATTAAGAAAAGAATGGATTATTTCAATATCTTATTTAATGAATTCAGCATTTTCTGACATTCCTTTAATCCCTAAAATATCCTTTGATATGTACACGCTGAACCTGCGTGTGTATATATATATATATATATATATATATATATATATTATCTCTTGATTTTCATATGTCAGGAGAAGGCATTAATCTGTCAGCATCTTCTGAGCAATGTTTAAAATGTTTAGGAGAGGAGTTTTCCTATTGTGACCCCAGAACCATTTGCAGCCCTCTAGAGTTTTATGTGGCCCCGGAATCCACTATATAGCAGATGGACTCGCTTGAACCAGATAAATACGTTTTTCATGTTTTAAATTGAGAATTTCACATAAACTGACAATCTCACAGAATAATTTGCAGACTAAATAGTCTTAAAATTGAAATGTTGCACTGTTGCATCACACAGCTTCTGGCCTTTATAAACCCCATGTTTTGGCTTTCATTTTAATTTACTTTAGTATAAGGGACCCTTTTCTTTTCCTCAAAAGCAGACCTCGGCACACCCTGTTATGTTTTCTTCCATTTGTGTTTTCTTATTACAGTTTATAAAGAAAGGGAAGTTAAGAATATATCAAACAAACAACTATTTTGACACAGAGGAAGGCTTACTGAAACTTCAGTGGGTGTTGCCTCCATAAAGCTGTACGATCCAAAACAAACAAACAGTAACTATCCCACCTTATTACTAAATGCACATTTTGGCAGAGTAACTCATCTGTAATTTTACAAGCTGTTTACTTAGTGCAAAAAATACTCATTTAAAATAATACATAATTTCCTGGAATAATAATAGCATTGCTACTTTATTCAAAGGAATATAAATATGGCTCTTGGCTTTGTTTAATCTTGATTATCTGGTCTTTCGTGATGATCTGTTCATGAGTGAGGGGAGAATGGAGCGGGAGGTCAATAGACGCATCGGTGCAGCTGCTGCTATAATGCAGAAGCTGCACTTGTCTGGCAGGGTGAAGAGTGAGCTGAGCGAAAAGGCAAAGCTCTCGATTTACCGGTTGGTCTACGTTCATACCCTCACCTGTGGTCATGAAATCTGGATCATGACTGAAAGCACGAGATCCTGGATACAAGCGGCCAAAATGAGCTTTCTCAGCAGGATGGCTGGGCTCCCCCCTTAGAGATGGGGTGAGGAGCTCAGTCATCCAGGAGAGGCTCGGATTAAAGCCGTTTCTCCTTCACATTGAGAGGAGTCATCTTTTTCAGATGACCCCTGGACGCCTTCCTCGGGAGGTGTTTCAGGCTTGTCCCATTGGGAGGAGGGCCAGGGGACGGCCCAGGACACGCTGGAGGGACTAGGTCTCTCGGTTGGCCTGGGAGCACCTCAGGCTTCTCCCAGGAGAGCTGGAGGGGTTATCTGGTTAGAGGGAAGTCTGGGAATCTCTACTTAGACTGCTGCAGGTCCTGGATGAAGCAGAAGCTGACGAGTACGAGAAGAGTACGGGTTTCAAATTGTGACACTGAGCTATGAGAAGAACTCAGTATCACTTGCACAATCAAGAGCAAAAGTATTTCAACTTAAATAGTATAGATTTTTAGCCAGAAATGTATCACGGGGTGTCATCTACCTCTAAGACAGTTAATCTTTGGCATACAAGGAGTTTTCTACCAGAATCTGAAAAAGAATTATGAGCTTTGATTAGATGAGACTATTCATATTCCCAATGGGAAGCTTGAAGAGATCAATGTGTGGAAAAACCCTTTAATTTCCTGTAATTATGGAAGTAAGTATTTAACACTGGAGGTCTGGTTCCTTTTTACAGGCCCTGGGAACCTCTGGGTTTTTGGCATCATAACATAAATCGTTATATGGACTCTTCAAAGAGAGATCAAATGGCCTTCCTTGGGAAAATAAGAGTCAGTTATCATTGGGTCACTAAGTAGGATAATGATCTAATATTATAACAAAAAAATTGTTCACCAGATCAGTTTTAGACCCATAGACTTCAGACAGCCTTCAGGGTGAACTGAAAAAAGAGCACAAGACTCAGGAGCAATTATACAGAGAGATAACATTTACAAAGTGACCATGCAAAGAGTAATAGTATGCCTCTGTATGCTCCAAACATCTGCAACATAACTGAAGAAGATAACTACTGTTCTGTTAGCAGAACGGAGCTGAATGCATTCTTCATAGCAGAGGTGTCAATAAATAAGCACTGGTGAGTTTGTTGAAAAGCAGTAAGTGGTTGGATGTACGTTTATATTTCACTGGAAGATTATAGTTCTGCAATAAGATTTTTAGACCTTTTTTCTGAGCGTTTCTTTACCACCTCTTAATAATTACGTTTTTGGTTAAAGTTGGGAAACTAGTGATGCTATTCCTAGATATTACAAAAATGAAGATCATTTTCTGAGTTTTTCTGTCAGCAGCAAGCTGCAATATCAGGAGCCTTCGCTGCATGAAGGAACTAAAATGAAGGGTGGCACATTGTCTCCGAGTTAAAGAACCGTAAGAATCAGTGGACTCAAAAGTTCAGGCTACACAAATTGTAAGAGTCTGAATAATTTATTTAAAAGTGAATTGTTATTGTTATACTTCTACATTGGAATAGGTTTTTACAATAATACAGAGTCATAAAATAGATCCCTGTTCTGATGTACATCCGTGGTACAGATTTGTGCAACAGGCTGAAATACAGCACACAAAATAAATTGCAGTTTGTTACTTAAGAAAAATATATTTCAATGTAAAAGAAAAATTATACAATGGTAACATTTGAAAAGTTACAATAATAAACATTTCATTTAAGAACCTTAAAATCAACCCTCATCGTGACAATCTGTGTCCTTGATTCAGTTTGAACAGTCAGTCACAGACAAGGAAAGAGAGGTGCAATAAATAACAGAAGAAAGAAGAAAACATTAACGACTCAGCTTTTATGAAACTACTTTAAAATCACAATGTACACTGGAAAGGTAAGTTTTACACAAAAACCATTTCATCATATTAATAATTTAGAGCATTTCATCATATTAATAATTTAGAACATTTAAGAATTTATTGAGATTTCAAAATGACAATGTCTAAAAAAATAGAAATGAAAAGAAACAATAAAAATATGTTTATATCTATGAAGCTCAGGTGAATGCCAACCCCTCCAGTTCATAGGCCAGTATTGGTAGCCCTTCCTCTGACGCAGTACCCATGAAGTAGCCCTCAGCCTTAAAGAGGTTGGTGACCCCTGTTTTAGACACTCATTCCTTGTTAATTTAGTGACTCTAAATGTGGTAAACCATTTGGTTCAAAAGACACCCACTACATCACACTTATGCCAGCACAGGAACAGGATAGTCTGTGGTGCACTGCCACAACAAAGCCATGGGTCACTCCTTTGCAGTTAGTGAAGTTAACACTAACCAATACGGAGACATTTGCAGACATTTCCACTGACGTCCACTGTCTCTTTTCAGTTAAAACAAACAATACCAATAGCTTTTCCACTGAGATGTTTCTAGCATCTTGAAGCCACTCCTCAAACTGTTCAACTTCATCCAGAGAACCAAGTGGAAAAGATGTTTCGTCTGGCATCTGAGCAACCCTTGGTTGGTTGTACAGTAGCTAACACCACCATGTTCTTGCTAATAGAGATGCTTAACCTCTGGGCGACAAAAGTTGAGTTAAGCAAATTTTGAATTGTCTTATGTTAGATTGCAAGCACGTCTGTGTCTACATGTACAAGTCTATAGGTTCTAGATGCGGCCAATACGAGTCTGAGTACTGGTCTGTTGACCTTTGCCAAATCCCAACATTATATATTTTTTTCAAGTAAAATATTAAGATTAAATTCTAGAATAAAAAACATGAAACAAGCTCTGATGGAAACAAGTCTTGTTTTAAAAATATGATGAAGTATCACTACTCTTACTTGAATTAAAGTTCTGGCTACTCCATCCATTGTGAGTAACTTTACTTAGTGAAAAAACAAGCTTGTTTTAAACAAAATGCACCACTGAGAGACACACTATCTTATTTCTGGTACTTAAGGCTCATTGGTTAAATGTTGTTTTCCACCTGCTGTCATTTGGAGGTTGACTGAAATACAGTTAACAGTAAACTGTAATTTAATCTATTCTACATACAGTAACTGTTGATTTTATAAATGTTATAACTCAGAAAATAATAAATCTGTTGTTATGATCTTGGGCAGTAAGTAGATCAGTTACTCAGTACTTGAGTAACCTTTTTTTAATACTTTTTAACTCTTATTCGGATAATTTCTCTAAAGGCCACTTTTTATTGCACTTGAGTAAAAATATGATGAAGTAGCGTTACTTTCACTTAAGTGCAATTTTTTGGGTACTCACCGCCTTCTTCTAACCCATGTGCTATGGTCTTCGATATGCCAAATTGAATATATGAAACCATTGACAAAACAAAATCATTTTAGCCTCAACAAAAGTAGATTAAAAAGTTGATCCATCTTCAAATTTTGCTCTCAAAATGTAAATCTTTGCTCTTAGCTTTTGTCAGGAAAAAGCCTCCATAAAGGGAGCCATCTTTGTCTAAAGACAAAATCAGCCACTTATCAGAGGTGTAGTGGTATGTAACCCTGTCTTGAAACTCATTTCAAAGAAATCAACATTTTTATAAAGATTCTCATCCAAGTAGAATACAGTCCATTAACCAAGGAGAACAATGGGTGGGTAACTGATTTGCACCTGACTTGGAATGTATCTAGGAGAATGGGTCTCCATGTGGTTCAAAACAACAGCACTTCAACTACGGAATGCTTTAATGCGAGCTGCCAGGATTGTCAAAGACTCCTGGGTGGATGTCTAAATATTGTCAGAACAACTGCAGTCAAGTTGCCTCAGATTAAAGCGTGTTATGAGGTTGCCATGATCCAGAATTAGCACAGGCAAGTTGCATTAGAATTTGGGAATGATCCCAGCCTAACATTTTCATCCACTATGTAATACACTAGAAATGGATAACACTATGCAGTAAAAGTAGTTAACATATGTTTTTGATAAGAAATATGTTGGACTTTTCATGAGTTACGGCTATACTAATAATCTATTGAAGGCCTGGCTATTGGCATAGCTACAGTCCAGGCTTGTGTAAGCAGATCAGATTTGATGTCAGTGTCATGAAGACTGATAATGATTATCTTTTGTGAATTATGGATACCCCCTCTTTAGGTTTAGGTTTATTTTCCAGTATAAATAGTTGGCTTGTATGTATGCAACGTGAGCTGGAAATGGCTTGGAAATGAAATGCACCTTATCTTCTATACAGTTCTTTTATGTTAGGAACATGGTTGCATATAAAATATTTCATCGAGAACTGTCTGCTTAATGATGTTTGGTCACAGAAGGTCCCGTTTGTGTCCCTCCGCAGCCTCAATTACAATAAAACTGCTCATTTATGCAGATTTAATGATTAACTTTTGATTTATTTATTATTTTTTTACACAGCTCTGTCAACTGATTAAATGTACCATTGTTGAGTGGATTTGCCATAAAAGCTTGATGGGACTCATATATAGCTAAAGTATTTTAAAAACATTTCTTTTTTAATTGTCAAATGTAGTAGCTAATTTAATTGTTTAAAGATGTTATTTTTGAAATATGTTTCATAGAAAAAGATCATGTTGATTGTTATCTCCATGTAAAAGCCTATAAAATGCTGCTTCCAGGTTTCCTCATTTAAAAAGAGTTAGGGGGCAAAAAGGTGCTACAGGTTCCTTAAATGAAGTCCCTGTTTTGAATTTAACAGAAGATCTCTCAGATTCCGGTCAATAAAAAAATTACGATCAATAAATATGTACCTAGCTATTATCGGATTTGTACTCTACAGGAAAACAAATATTTTAGTTTACTTGAATGAGAGCATTGGGTACAAAATTAGATATGTTTAATGTTCCATCTGTGGGAAAAAAGAAAACATTGGCTTGAACTTGGAAACATTCTTGTTTCCAAGTTAAAAAATGTATCAACTTTCTTAAACTTGTAAACATGCTGAAACAAATAACCCTTTGTATAACCAAAGGAGGTTAGCCATATCAGTAAATACAGTATGAATTTTAAACAACATTGTTCAAGTCATAACGTTTTTCTTATACTCAGGTTTTAGTATCCATCTTGTTTGATGGCATCAAATTTTGCATTTCAGATTCAGCACATAGCACTTTTCTGAAGCATGTGTTTATCTGTGTGTGTGGGTTGCTTATCACAAAATGACTTGGTATGACTAGACGGTAACATGACTGAGTAAACAGGAGGTTTTATTTAGAATTTTCAGGGTAGGAAATTCAAATCGGTCACATGCATACCACAGTTTAAAGCTATGTAGTGTTTACCTTCACAATATGAATGTTTGTTATAATAGTATCTGTGCTGGCCAGCAGCTGTGTGTTACAAATTCATTTTAATAGAAACAAGAACTCTTTCATTACCATGTAGTAGGACAACCTCAATTTATAGATGTAACATTGTCTCCTAAAATGTGGATGTGTCTTGCATTAATCATGTTTGTTTGTGTTTTTAAGGAATGTGAGGCTGTGTGTACTAGGATTTCACATCTGGAATCTGCAGTTTTGTGCTTATTAATCTTCAACAAACAGCATGTCTGGCTTTGTAAGTTGGACTATTGCAGCGTTTTCTAGGTGGAGACCAACTAAACATAATGACCTTCTCTGTGAGAGTACAGGGCATGAAGTCTTTCACACTCCCCCTCCTGCTGATCTTGGAGGGGGCGGAGGTTTAATGGGAAAATGAAAAACCCCTTAAAGCAGCCAAATAATTATGGCATTGGTGCTTTTATACTGTCACAGGGAGATAACCTACAACGTATTTAATAAAATCAGTTTTAAAAAGTCAGTTTTTGTAATAATAAAGTAAAAAAGGGGTAAAAGTCTGTCAGCATTTTCCGTTTGAAATAGTTTGAATAAGGTTTATACGGCTCTGTCTGTCTGAGCTCAATTATTCTAATGTATACCAAATCATTATCATTCAATTAAATATGCCTCCCCTTTGTTTTTATTTAGAATATGTCTCCACTCAAACTACTTTGAGTATAATTATTATTCAAAACAACATAGAAAGTCATTAAAATCCTCAAAAAACCCAGCAGTAGCCAGTCATTGTGTCTGCTTGAGGACTTTTTGTTTACCGTATTTTCCGGACTATAAGTCACAGTTTTTTTCATAGTTTTGGGGGTGTGAGTTATACTCTGGAGCAACTTATGTATGGAATTATTAACATGTTATTATATAATTTCACACTAAACTGCAAAAGGACACTCTAGGTCTGTATTGATCGTTTTAAAATTGGCGGTAACTTATAAAAACAACTGAGAAGGGCTCTGAAATGCCACCGAAAACAAAATCTTATTCTGCAGTTACAATCTGCAGGTAGTAAAATATGCAGCCGAAAGCGTTAATCGAGCAGCAGAAAGAAGGTTGGAGTTAGCGAGAAACTCTTAAGGGATTGTGAAAAGTGGAGGTTACTCTTCCTGACATGAAGAAAACAAAAAAAGTAGAAGAGGAAGCGCCACATCTTCTACTGGTCAATTACATGTAGCAAAAGCCCTGAGCCTTATGCTAAATACAGGTTTGCTACACATAGGTGTCATTACTTTTGAAACTGTTTAGTGCTTCAGTTGAGCACTGAAAGCATGGCCATTTGAGGTCGATACAGGATGACCTTAGTGCACATTTCACAAGGCCACAAAAATTGTAATTATTTGCACCACAGAACTGGCCAAACATTTTCTTGTAATGCAGACTAGATATTTCACACATTTATATAACTTATTAAATCTGATCTATTTTCCAGCTCTTGTATTGAAGCATTCATCCTCTAAATGATTTAGGTTGGACAAAATCCCTGGGATTCTTTTATGCTGTGGTAAAATGAAACAGTATGTGGTAACACAGTCATTGGGGGTCACTAACAAAGACAGACTGCTCCATCTTCTTTATTATTTTAAAAAGATATCCTTCTGATGTGTTACTTGACTTCAATAAATCATGCAGAACCTGCCTTCTTACTCAACAACATTCTTGATGCACTTTTATCCCTAAAGTTTAACCAGGTTAAGCTGTGTTTTCCAGATAAAATGAAAGAATTGGTCCAGATTAAAAACTTATCTCCAGATGACTAACTGTATTTGAATTTTATGTTATTATTGTGAGATTTATTTATTCAAGCTGTTAATTGTTATTTTATTATTTAGGAAAGCAAGCTGAAAATGTTCATAGCTAACACAGTCTGAGTAGATGGGCAGTAGGTTTTAGAGCATTTAATCTGTTACCACAAACAATGGTGTTGTTGTTACATCTTGACTAAACTGTATGCAGAATACGAGCAGTTGGAAATTTATCTGCTTGTCTTCCTGATATGGTGGTTATATCTACCAGGTTTTCAATTTCACAACCTGTTTTTTTTTTTTTAGAAAACTAGCTTACATGTTCCCTCTGAAATGAGCAATCATATCAATGTTTGCTTGCATGACCCATTTTGGGGACAGTGCATTTACCCAGAGCTGCTAAAGCTGGAGCAGTACTTTAGTTTTCATCTTTCTTTTAACCTGACCCATTTTGAAGCCACTTTAAAGTCATTTGTGCTAAGTTAGTTTCTTTTATTGGGCTTTTTTCCCTCCCTATTGAATAACATCTTTTATATCTGTCCATGAAGGTGTTTTGCGTTGTCGGTTGAACCGGAGGCACTTATAGCAAGCAGTGGAACCGAGCGGTGATAAGCAGCAAAATGTGGCTGAACTGATAGCCTTAACTCAAACTAGCAGAGGATAACACGCATCTGACTCCCTGCCTGTTGGCTCCCTGATAAACGTTTTGGGTGTGTAAACAGCAACAAAAAAGTAAGAGAATTGTATTTTCCTTTATTATAAACCATAAACTATTTAATTTCCCTCCGGGATAAACAAAGTATTTTTGAATTGAATTGAAACAGGCTTCTAACTACGTAACCTCCGAAACATTAGTATTACCCGAAAATGGAGGAAGTGAAAACTATTCATCGCTAAAGTTCATTCCAGAAGGTATATTCAACACTTTGTCATTTTACAGATATAAACTTAAACTTGTTTTTCACAAGGGTTGGATGTGATAAATCATCTTACATGGCTTTTAAAAAATACTCAAACTTGCTGGGGTACAGAAACACAGTTTATATGATTTACATCTTCTTTTGTAATGTAGCTGGAAACTAAACCATTGCCTCAGTCAGGTTTGAAAAGGTTTTCTTCTGAAAGAATCATGTGTTTTGCTCCATTCGTCTGTTCATCAGCTCTGATCAGCCCTGCAGATGGAAAGCATTTCCATAGCCTTATGCTAATTATCACCATAATTATCATGGGGGTGATGAACAGTTATGGTTTTTTGCCCACACGGTAAATTAGGTGCTGACAAGAATCTTACATTTTCCCATTTGACCAGTTTTCCTTCTTTCTTGTTTTCTGTTTCTTCTTTCTTTTTTTTTGAGCTTTTTACAGCACTAGTGGCTCGTTTTTTCTGACAGTAGGCAGACAGGAAAGGGGGTATGAGAGAGGGGAACAGACATGCAGGAAAGGACCACAAGCCGGATTCGAACCTGGGTCGCCCGCGTTGAGGACTAAGCCTCCGTACATGGGTCGTGCGCACTAACCACTGCGCCACCTGCACGCCCCTTGTTTTCTGTTTCTAAAGCTGTAAACTTTTCATGCCTTTCTCTTTGAAAGATCACTCTTTTCTGACCACTCTTCAATTAAGGAAGAAATCGTTCTCATATTAGCCAAAACAATAACTGATTCTTTCAACCTGCATTAAAGTCAAAAATATCTATAATATAAAATATAAGCACCAGATAGAGGCCCTGCATTGCAGCAATTCTATCCAGCAGTAGTTCTGCTAGCATTAACATGTGTTTAAGCCTTTTCCAACATTCCATATGACAAAATCAATAATATAAGTATGTGTGATACGTGCTGCTATCGGATCAGTGAAAAAGTTCTATCGGGACACCCCTTGTAATTGGTTGTAACATGTTTACAACATGAGTTTAGGTTTAGAAGAAAATTGTATGTATTAAAAAGCTTTACAAGGGGCTGTAGAATGATGATAAAAACGATTCCTTATTACATTGACAGTAATTGAATGTGATGCATTTGAATTAATGTTGACTTAAAATGTTTGTTTTAGTTTGAGCTGGCATCCTAAACATACCAAGTACCCAAAGCAGTGGACTTAAACTCCAACCTTTGAGAGCTGGAATCCTGCAGACCTGAATAAATGTCTTGACCGCCTCACTGGCATGCAGTCAAGTTCTATGGACTTTTCTTAGGAGTTATTATAGACTCCACAGATTGTAAACAATCTCATATATTTCAGTGGCTGGGGCTTAGCTGGAAGCTGGTTAGTCTGTTTATAAAAAGTATTTTCACATTTTAGGGATTATGTTAGTACACTCACCCACCATGACTGTGAATGGATAGTGGATTTGACAGGACTGACGACTCTACAATGGCAAAACATTGATCCCATCAAGAAGCCAAGCTTATATACGAGGAATTGAAAGCTTATAAATCATAATATTTGCTAACATAACAAATGCAACTTTTAGCTGGACACACCTGAAACATACAACTAGCATTGAGTTAATAGAGATCCCCCAAATTAACTTAAAGCAAAGTCATAATTTAGTCAAACCCATAACGTTATTCAGGATGAAACTGACAATGTTTTCCATAAATCTTATTTGACATAAAGAATGCAGTGCAAACACGAATGTCGGTGGTGATGTTTTCAGTCCAGTCCTTTTATCTAATCGCATTAAGCCAAAGCTGTCTATGTCTGGCAGTGGATGGTATGTGATAAAACTTTAAGTTTCTTACTTTTCCAAATTCTTACTAAGATGACATTTTCCTAGCTAACTGTAACAGTGGTTGCTTCCAGCCTCGCTTTGTTTTGCCTCCAGTTTGTCACGTAATGCTGGTCATGAAGGGGTCTATTCAGTCAGGCATCCAAAAGTTGCAGAACCCCGGCTTTCCCAAACCTAAACATGACAGTGACAGTTTCAGTATCAAAAGCATGTGTGTAGATATATGTTTGAGAAAAAAAAACAGTAGATGTAAATTTAGAATCTGGAAAAGTAAAATAAACTTATTATAAACCACTTAGAGCTTGTGGTCACGAGTCAAAGCTGGATATTCTGCTCACTATAGACCAAAGCTGGCTTTGGAACAATGCATTGCACAGTCAGGTTTGAAACTCGGTGCATAAAAAACATCTGTTTTGTATTTTTGGATTACTGGTTCTCAAGCATCCCTGAAGTTTTATTCCTAATACTGATAAAAGCATCACTCACAAGGCGGTCTGAATTCTGGGCAGCTGGTTCTATCCCGCCACAGACTTTTGAGCAACATCCCTTTCCTCTTCCCTGTTGGGGTGCTTTTGAAGTTTTACAAAACTTGCTTTTGTTTTCTATCTTTTAAATAGTTTTAATCTTAATACCTTTTGGTTTTGCTACGTGATAATTTCTTCTTTCGATGATTTTATTTTGTTTTTAATTTTTATGTAAGTTGGACTGCATTTTATGTCTCCATAAAGTGGTTGTATCTTGGCATCTACTCTTGGGTGGGGTAAAACAAAGCCTCATTGTTTGGGATGGGCTTATAGAGACCACTGAGGTGCTATTATTGCAGGGGCGGTTTAATTTTAACCTGCTTTCTTAGAACCAAAGAACTCCAAGGAGCTTTAATTTCAATATAATTTTATTGGGTCTGTCGTTAGAAGAACTGATTATTTTTCACTCCCTAGCTTTTTGGTTTTACTGCTCAAAACTGTGTTTGCCTAATACACTGTGAGGAATTCAGATTCTTTTATCTGCCTTTCAACACATTGAAAGGAAGACAAAGCACTAAAGTAAAGTCGGAACAATTCAGTGACCAAATAACACCAAATAGTAAATGTGGGTTAATGATGGGCTTCAGATAGACAAATAGACATTAGATTTTATAGATGTTATGTCTGAGGTGAAACTTTAACCTATTAGCCAAAGAACTGAGCCAACCTCCTTCAGACATTCACAGTAGGAGCCTTGATGCCCTTTTCCTTGAACTTAATAAATCAAAACGTCTTGTGGTGTCTTTCACACCTATCAAACCATAACACCATAAATGGGGGGTGCGTAGGTGTTCCTGGTCTTAAAACCAAGCTTAGTAAATGTCACTTCTGCTTGTCATGGTTTGAAAGTTCTTGAAAAGTGTTTTTTTTTTTTTTTTTAGCTACATTGACCATAATGAGCTTCTTATCCTCAATGTTCTGCAGACGTTGAAAAGCAGGAGGATGGAATATTTAACAAAAAACATTTTAAAGTGTAACTCACCCCCATGTAAAAGCATAACCCTTAGAGACCCTTAGGGGGCAGGGCTAGGGAGGGATGAGCGGTGGGGGTTTGACAAATGTTGCAGAGCGAAACAATCATCCATCAAAATGTAAATGAAAAGCTAACTTTACCGATCCTGTCTTGGCCTCAGTGTAGACATAAATAAGTCCTTTAAAAGGTGCTGACCGGATTTAGAGATGCATCTTCAGGAAGAGGTGTTTTTCAAACAGCTGTGTCAACTAATGTCTATTTCTGTCTTATTTACAGAATTTCTGTAAAGAGCACATGGCCCTTATCCTGCTGACAGACATGGACCCCCTCTCTTCCAGTCCAACAACACTTGATGGTGGCTCCCTCTCAGAACCGACTGAAGATTACCCCAAGCAGGAAACAAAGACAGTGACTTTAACTGTCCACCTTTATCACCTGGGAAAGATTCAAGGAGGGCGTAGCTGTTCAGAAGACACCCTCACATTTCCACCTGGAGAGTATGTAGCAGAGGAACTGTGCATTACTGCTGCCAAAGCTTGTGGTGAGTCATAGTAAAATTTCAGTTCTCAGAATTGACCAATCCAACTGCCATTTTGGTTGTGCATTTGCTCTTTTGCTGATTTACTATTTACTTTGGTAAATAATGAAACATTTTTATTAAAAGATATACATCTTTTATATTAAGATATTTCTCTATTTCACCCTAGAACAGAGTGCATCTGGGGTTTCTAGGCAACTATTTACTCTAAGCTGTTTATGTGTTTCAAATTAATATTTGGAAATGTTAACATCATGTTCTCATTTCTAATTGTTCCTGTAACAGTGTTTGGTTCTGCTTTTGATAGTGTTGTGTGCTTTGCTAAAAGAAAAACACCCTGTCTACATGTGGCACAAAAGAAAAAGCTGTTAAAATGATTTTATCATTTTCAAGCTGATGATTTTAATTGTTATTCACTAAATTTTTGTTATATTGTTTCGTACTCAGTAATTGTGAAAGTTTAGTAACATTGTAGACTTCTCCACGTCTAACACAATGTGAAAACAACTTTTTAGTTTAAATTCCTCTCAATGAGATACTAGGGAAAAATCTGGAACGAAAGGAGTTTTCGTCTTTCAATTTACGATAAAAACAAAATTTAAATCTACTCAGCTTGTGTAATATTTTCCTTTTTTGTGAATATCCTGGTAGTGTAACTTAAAGTTGGCGTTTCCTAAGAATCTGATAACAGGCCCAGCTCTGATCCATTTTTACCTTCTGTTTCACTCACACATGGGCATTTTGGGCTTTTGATAGATCCTTTAAGGTTTTGCTTAGAACCTCGGCTGCTCTTGGGCTCATTTTGCATCCAGGGTCCTACCATTTCATGTTCAATAAGTGTTTTTTAGACATGATGAAAAACACGAGAGAAAATGAATTCTCAGTTTGATCTGGGGATTTTTCCCCTCTGAGTTGTGCCTTGTAGTTTAAATAAAAGACAGCTTCATTCCTTGGATGGTCCCTGTTGTTTGGGTAGTTGTGAAACATCCATTCTTGGGTAGATCATTGGAGTGAACTCTGGATGACCTACAAACATGGGAATATTTATATATTCAAAAGGAATCCACAAAGACAAGATCTTTTAGATGATTGTGATTAATGGCTACCAGCCTTTAATGACGACAATAACAATTTGGATAGCAATTATTAATTTAATAGTAACTGTGGATGTTTAAACCAGTTTTGGACCTGGGTTTAAATTAACTACTCGAAAATATTAAGAATTTTAATATTGAAGAGAAATTGGTAATTATTAGTAATTAACCAAATCACACAAAAATATCTCATTATAATCAAGCAACAGATTAGTGACGTAAACAACAAATAACAACAAACAAAAGACAATGATTAAAGGCTAAAATTCATTAAACAAAAAAAAATCTCTTTTACAAGTATTTCTTTATTTGTTTAATAATAACACTAGAAAATACAAAAACTATTAAAATATGGACTGAAAAAACAAAGACAAATCAGTATTTTTGATGAATCTGTATGGCAGTAGTTCTTAGGTAACTTTTAAGGAACAATTAATTAAGCCTTACTCTATTAAGCATTTAATAATTATCCTTTAAACCAGCAGCAAATATCCATTAAACAGCAAGCATATATGTAATATGGCACTAATGGAGCTCCATAATTCAGGGTGCCAAAATCCTGGCTAGGTCACTTGGAGTTACAGCAAATAGGGGTAGAGATCCCCAGAGAATAGGCTAATGGAGCTAGGAGCAGATAGCTTTGGTCAGCTGACACACATATAAGAAAACAAGAGCAAAAGAGAGGAGAGAGAAAGAGAAGGAGAGTGTGAAAGGGTGGCTGGTGGCATAGCTTCACACAGAACCCAACAACAGCATTTTGCTACAGTACAGTTGAAAATGCAACATCCAACAAAAAAAACGAAGTAAACTCCTTCTTGAGCAAATAAAAAGTATCAGAACCTATTCTAAATAACCTGCAGAAACAAAGTGGATAAAAACTTTGTTTTTTTCTTATCTGTGAAGCAGTTGGAAAAGGGCAAGCAGGGTGCTGGTACTTGCTGTGGGTTGCCAGTTTTAAAGGGATAGAGCAGGGTGCTACAGCTCTCTCAATCCTGGCTTTTGGCTCTTAGTCCGGCAGCGTCTCTAGCTATCAGCAGCGTAATGAGTCGGGATGCTTCTGGCCTGCCTGGTCTTCGACAGAGAGGCAAGCAGGCCGGTCCCGTAGTTTTGCTTGGCCAAAACAAATCTGGTACCTTGATTTGGTTGACTTTCAAAAATGTTTGTCTCCAACTCTCCTGGGACCAACAGTCCCATTTCTGCTGAATTTCTGCTACAAAAACCTTTGATGCAGCTCAATTGTGGATTTTTACAGAATATCGAGGGGAAAAAAAGGAATACACAATATGTATCTTTACAAAGTCCATCAGTATACAGATAATAAAGGGAAATTTTAAAAGCTCTCTCAGGTTTAAAACACCTGATAGCTAACAGCTGCTGCACCAGCCTTTATCATCTATGCTACACTGTGTCATTTAGTAAGGAAACAACAAGCACCTCTTTTTGCGACTCTCGTCGACTGTAATAGGCAAGGGGATTTTTACCACAATACAATTACACCTATCAGTCAACCCACTTGGAAAAATGACTCAATAGAACTGTGATCTGTTATCCTCCTATCTGTGAAATCCAGAGTTTTGACAAAATGTCTTTTTTTGTTTCACAATCTAATTATCTATGTCATCATCTAAACGTTTAACTTTGATAGTCTTTCTAAGCTTCTCCGTAGTGGTGTTGGGTTTAAAAATGGCGTTTATAGTAAATAGATGTATTTTCTTTTTGTCAATGCCTCTTGAATATGTCTATTAAGTGAGGGGAGCGCGGTCATGTCAGTGGGACCCAGGATGGGCTACATTTATACAACTAAATCAATATAGACATCTGAAGGCGGTTTGGCACAAACCTATCTATAAAAACATTTTGAGTTCCTTTCACATTTCTTTATGTGATTGGATGGCCAAGGATGAGGATCAGAGCTAGGTGGTGACATGGTCACAAATTGAATCAAGTAACAGCAGCCTGTAATCCCAAAATAACATTAAAGATGAAAAAGAAGACAGTTTTTGGACTAAATTTCTGTTCATAATTTTATTCACATTTTTTCTCTGCACTAACTGCAGAGATGTTTTAATGTTTTCATGGCCTTGAATGTTATTTGCAATTTAAATAGGATTGGGGTTAGATTTTGTTTGAACTGGTTCTAATATGACAATTCTCCAGGGAACCTTTTTAATTGATCTTTTTTGCGATTTGTAGTTTTCATCCTCAGAGGAAGAAGCTGTCGAATACCAATTGAGAATAATTCTTAGTTTGTGTGCATCAATCTTTTAGTGCAGAGATATTAAAAAGTGTGGCAAAACTTTATTTGAATAAATAAAAAGCTGGTATAGTGCAACACTTGCAAAAGTAAACCATCACTACTTTAACTTGTAACTGAGAGGATTGGATGCTCGGTGAACAACGCAGGGGAAATAAATCCTTCATGGCACCGCAGCTGTTGCACTGTTTACTTCTGACTCCAACACTCGGTGTAGCACCACACTACAGAATGAATCAGGTAAATAAACATGTCTCACTGTATAAGTACCTTCAGTATCAGATATGTATGAATGTTTTTAGTGAGGTTTTCATGTATAAAGCTAGATTTAAAAAGATGTGGAAAAGAAACTTTATAACGTTTTTATTAGAGTTCATAGGTTTCAAATTTGTATGGTGGATGACAATAACCCTGTGATCTTTTATAGTAAGATGAATGAACACGTCTTATAAATAGATACATAATATTTGTATTTTTTATCTAAATATTTACTGATAGCTGTAACCCCAGTTGATGATTCTGCACCAATAGGAATAGAGCTCAGGTGCTGCCAGATCTTACATTTCTCAGATTCAAGCCTAAAAAAGAGAAAAACAAGGTTGAAAATAGTTTAAGCTTGTTAGCATTGGTGCCAATTTAAGAAAACTACATGAAGGTTGATACTTTTAATCTGGGTAGGTTATGTTACATATCTGCTAATGACTAGAGGACCTTGTGAATTTCTCCGCTGTGAGATCAATAAAAACTCATCTAATCCAATCAGCTAGCAAACATAACAGAACACGATCGGGCGAGCCAAGGAATTATAGTTTTCGCTATCACCTCCATAATATGTAAACTCTTATGTCTCTTCCTTTTGAAGAAATTTGATTTGAGAACTGAAAGATTCCTGAATCACAGAATTGGAATCAGAAGCAGAATTGTTTGAATTTATCCAACTCCCAACTCTGCTAATCTCTGTGAAGTTCTGAATCAAAATAAATCAGTTGCATCACTACATACATACATCGCTTTTTAAAAATACATTGTTTACATTTTCATTGTTACAGTTAAAGTTGTCTTTGACATTTTCTACAAACCCACCCCCCCCATCTAGAATCAGTTGATACGTTAATGAAGAAGCGTTTAATGGACAATGCCTCTACCAGCTTTTCACATTTTCACACTGAAATCCCAATTCTGAAGTCCTTAAATGTACTTATCTGACCAGAGAGTGTTATTCTACATCGTTGCTATTTCCTGGCTTGGGGCAAGCTGAAGGACTTTATATGGCTTGCTTTCATCAATGTTGTTCTTTGTGCAACTGTTCAGTTCTTGCAACCATAAGGGGGGGGTTTGTGAAGTATCTCGTCGACAGATTCTCCCTGCTGAACTGCTAAGCTTAGCAGAACCTCTAGTTACAATGGGTTTGCAGTGATGCTATACTTCTATGTTTGGATGAAGTATTTAATTACATTTCTGAATCTGTTTTGCATTAGTTTATTCCAACCCCTTGGTCTTGTTTATAAAATTACAGATTGATTGTACTTTATATTAAGATGAAGTTGCCACTATACTTTCTAATTATGTGACTCTTGCAGTCTTGCATTCAGTTGTTTACACTGGATATATTCAGTTGTATCAGAGGGAAAGGGGCCAGCTACATCTGGACGCCACACTTTTCCAACCTTTTGAGGTTTTGAAAACCATTGAAACATTTGCTTCCACTTCACAGTGCCTCTTTGTGTTAATTTGTTGCATATATCAGATCCTTATTTATAGTACTACTTGTACTTTTTTTTGTTCTTTTTCCTTTGTATGCTCTGTATAGATTCTTGGTTTGTTAAGATTTGGCTGTAATTAGTGTGTGATGCTTTAGTTATTCTCAAATAAGAAATTAAAAAGAATCACAGAGTAACTCTTATTTTTCAGAAATGTGCATTTAACAAAATGAAAAAGGTGTTCTGTTGTTCCATTTCTTGCTCTCTGACCTTGACATTTTTTTGAAGTTTACTCACAGAGGGAAGTTTTTCTTTTTTTCGACTCTTCCTCGCCCTTAATGCTCCTTGCCACAGTCTTGCACCATTTCCTTTGAGGTGATTAGCATAAATCATTTCTCATTCTCTTCTTCTTGTTTATCCTCTGGTGAAAATTAGGGTCTCTCTAAATCCATCTGTTTTCCATCCCCTCATCTGCCTTTTCTGTTGTCTCACTCCTTTTATCTCTTTCATGGTCGAACCAAATTTGTCACATGTGTGACATTGTTTAATGTTGCTTGGCACAGCTCTCTACATTTGCAGACAAATGTGTCATTAAAACCTCATCTGAGGACATTGTGTGGCCCTTAAAATATAATCAGCCTTTTTTATGGTTTTTGAAATTATCTCTACAACATCTAAACTTGAAAAGCTATGTCTGCCAAGAGTTTGCAACTTAGTTACATATAAGAATTCGATTCTTTTATTTTACAATAAAAGTGTCAGAGAAAAGTTTCATGAAGAGAAATCGTCTGCACATACATGTACAGTAGCAAATAAAAGGCCCACATGTGTGGTATGCATTTGTTTGTATCCCACTCTGAATCACTTCTTTCTAGGACAACTCTTAAATGCAGGTCTTGGCTGCAAGTCTTTTGTGTGCATGAGGTTTTACCATGTTGTGTTATAAAAAGGCATGGTGGTATGCAGACATACCACCCACCACAAGCTAGCTGGTGGTATGTTTCCACATGCTTTGCACATCGACATGTATTACCCCGCTTCTCAGCAGAATAGCTTAAACACCTTTAGGTACGATGGAGAATGTCTGCAGAAAGCAACTTCCAAATCTTTTCAACATATTTTTGTTTGATTTAGGTTCTGAATGCGGCATGGTCATTCAAAGAATAAATATTGTTGATGTCTAGATGTGACATTGAAAATCGGTTCGAAACTAGTCAAAAATATAACATTGAAAAAAGAGCAAGACAATATTTCAATATCAATATATTTAGCAATAGGGTTTAATTCAGTATTGGTGATATGACTTTTATATATATTTCTGATATTTCAATATCCATCACAGTCTATATGTAATGTTCCAGGTTTTTATGTAGTTTAATGTATTTTTGTTTTCAAAGCTAATATTTGCTAAACATTATGTTGGAAGAATTTTATAAACATTACAAAATACTTGTCATAAATTTGTATACTCATCTGTTGTGGGTATTCTTGGCTGCCTTTCTAAGGCCTTTATTTTTCCTACATCAATATCCAAAATATATAGTATCGACAAAAATTAAGAAACGTATCATGATATAAATTTCGGCCATATCGTCAAGCCCTGATCAAAATACATACAGGGGTTGGACAATAAAACTGAAACACCCCTCATTTTAGTGTGGGAGGTTTCATGGCTACATTGGACCAGCCTGGTGACCAATCTTCATTAATTGCACATTGAACCAATAAGAGCAGAGTGTGAAGGTCCAATTAGCAGAGTAAGAGCAAAGCTTTGCTCAAAATATTGCAATGCACACAACATTATAGGTGACATACCAGAGTTCAAAAGAGGACAAATTGTTGGTGCATGTCTTGCTGGTGCATCTATGACCAAGGCAGCAAGTCTTTGTGATGAGGAAGCTGTCTGAAAGGGATGTTTGGGTGCTAACCTGGATTGTATCCAAAAAACATAAAACCACGGCTGCCCAAATCATGGCAGAATTAAATGTGCACTCAACTCAACTGTTTTCACCAAAACTGTCCGTCTGGAGCTCCACAGGGTCAATATACACGGCCGGGCTGCTATAGCCAAACCTTTGGTCACTC
>JAUZNJ010115670.1:0-19620 GCA_034780135.1 Jordanella pulchra | reverse complement strand
TTCTCTCATGGTATAGCAACAGTCGTACTTAACCCTCCATAGCGGTAGGTGGCGAAATCGAGTTTCAAACGAAGACTAAAACAGAAGAAATCTTGTACTTCCCCACGTGTTCAACATGTCTACTTGAAGTGATGCGGTGTAAGCAGAAGAAAGTAGCTACTTGATGTTGTTTTAGTTCTGTAATTTATGTTTTGATAGATATTTAATAGCTGCTTGTAAGGACACCAAAGTGACAGTATGGCACAGAGAAAGAAGAAGCTGACGAAGAAGAAGAGGCACACAGCTAACAGGGAGCAGGAGGCAGACTCTGACATCGGAGACTTTGAGTTGGCTGCTGAAATCAAAGATGATGATTCTGTAAGTCACATGAGTTTGAAACAATTGCCATGGATAAAAAGATTGGTTGATCAGTATATGTCACATACTTTCCGCTCCGGCTGCTTTGACCATGGGAGCGTTTAGCAACTCTGCCGCGGGTATAGCTCAGTGGTAGAGCATTTGACTGCAGATCAAGAGGTCTCCGGTTCAAATCCGGATGCCCCCTTTTGTTCTTTTAGGATAAAAATGTCACATATGGTAGATAAGTGTTTTTTGTCATTAAACTTTATGTGCAAGCACCCATTTTGTTAATAAGAAGCTACAGAATATCAGCCATTCTCGATCTTTACTTCAATACACCCTACTGAACTGCTAGCTTATTTGCAGAGCTCTGTAGAGCTTGACTGCAGCCCAAATAAGCAGTTTGATTGGAGTTTGGGGATACATCTGTTCCTAGCAGCCTTGCACATGTAGCAACTGAAATTTTACCTAATTCTTCTTTAAAATGGTTAAAGAGCATTTTTTGATAGATGGACATTGTCCATGAGGATAACTTTTTATACGTTTTTCCAAACATACTCATTATGATTTAAATCTATATTGTTTGAATATGACTTGCATCTAAATTTGGATTACATCTAAATTGTAATTACGGTTTAATTGAAGCAATGGAATACTTTGACAACGTATATGAAAATATAAAAGCAAATCTAAGCATTTTAGATTCAAATATGCAAATATGAGCTTGTGTTATAAAATTTACACAAAGTTTGAAGATGTATGAATATTTTTATAAAGCACTACATGATCTTTATGTGCTAATGATTCCCAAGTCTTTCTGAATACTGTATGTTTTATGTTTTGACCTAGATGTTGTTACTGAAACCTCCATGCTGTATCTTGTAGCTCTTTGTTTTTGACAAGCGATGGGCATGTTGTTTTGCTGATTTTAACAGCCCGGGAAGAAACTCCCACGCTTCCCTGCTGCATCAGATGCCACATCTGATGTGGAGCCCGACACCAGGGAACTGGTCCGAGCACAAAACAAGAAGAAGAAGAAGTCTGGAGGGTTTCAGTCTATGGGTAAGTTCAAAGAACCTGCTTTGCTCTACTTTCTGGTTTGCTTAAAAATATATACTACTAACATAGTTCACCAAGTTTATATTAATTCCAGGTCTCAGCTACCCTGTTTATAAGGGTGTCATGAAGAAGGGTTACAAAGTTCCTACTCCCATTCAGAGGAAGGTATGTCGGTAAAATCTCTGGATCTTGTTATAAAACATTTGTGACATTCTTGACATTACATTGCTGCTCTTCACCTCATCAGACCATTCCTGTGATTCTGGATGGGAAAGACGTAGTAGCTATGGCGAGGACAGGCAGCGGGAAGACAGCAGCTTTTTTGGTCCCCATGTTTGAGAAACTTAAGGCCCCTCAAGCCCAAACAGGAGCCAGAGCTCTCATCCTGACCCCCACCAGAGAGCTGGCCCTTCAGACCATGAAGTTTACAAAAGAGGTCTGACTGTGGTTATGTCATTAGTTCTTTTAATATTGAATGTTGATTATTAAGAGCTTCCTTGGTTAATCTTTTTTCCTTTTTTAACATTTAGTTGGGTAAATTCACACGCCTGAAGACTGCTTTAATCCTTGGTGGAGACAGGTTTGCAAACCTTCTTTTGTATTTATTATTGTTTTGTCTTTTTACATGTGCGCTAACGGTAAATATCTATACTGTTTTCAGCATGGAGGATCAGTTCGCCGCCCTTCATGAAAACCCAGACATGTACGTTTATGAATGTAGCTCTTCTCTTCATATTTCATCCATATGCATGCTTAAAAAAAAGCAAAAAAATAAAAATGAGGTCTCCTCTTGTCCTGCAGAATTATTGGCACCCCTGGTCGTCTCATGCACGTCATCACAGATATGAACCTGAAGCTGAACAATGTGGAATATGTGGTGTTTGATGAAGCTGACAGGTAAATTGTAGTCCCAATCAAAAGGAGCAACTGTTTCACTCTTTATTTTATTTTCTATTTTACTAGTGGAAAATCCATTGACTTTATTTAGATTTGTATGGGATGGATCAATTAGAAATTGGATTTACAAAGTGGAAGAGAAAAAAAAGCCCTTTAAAATAGCTTTAGAGTTTAAAAGCCAAGATTTGTCTTTATCTCATTTTATTTGAAACTTTGACTAGACCATTTAGTATACAATCAAGTGCAGTCGTGTGCAATGCCAACATATTTTGACTCTACTGATCTGAAGTACTCTATGGATGCTTTAGTTGTACATCTGCAGTCTTTACTGTTTTGCAGACTCCAGTAGATTTTCATTGTACTTGGACTTTGCTCGTTGTATGTTAAAACTACAACTGTTAATCATATTTTATTGATTCACAAATGGAAATTCAGTTTTCTCTCGCTTTTTGGAAACAAAATAAGCCTCAAGTTAGATTTCGGGTTTTGAAGGAACACAGGAAATCATTTGTTGTGAACAGATTTTAATGATCCATTTCTTAGCTTGAGCTTGTTTGTTTTTCATTGTTGTTTTTTTTTCCCCTCTTGCTCCTCTCAGGTTGTTTGAAATGGGTTTTGCCGAACAGCTTCAGGAGATCATTCGCAGGCTTCCAGACACCAGACAGACCCTCCTGTTCTCTGCTACTCTGCCCAAACTGTTGGTGGAGTTTGCCAGAGCCGGTGAGATCAGCCGTAGTTTTTTTTTTTTTTTTTACACCATTCTCTGCGTCGTCCAATGTCATTTCCGGTGGGACTGAATAAACTTCTGTCTACAGGGCTGACTGAACCTGTGCTGATTCGCCTGGATGTTGATTCAAAACTCAGTGACCAGATTAAAGTAAGAAGTGCACCCAGTGTGGCAATGGTTTCCTCCTGTGGTTCTTCCACAGACACCATGTTAGCTTATTGAAACAAGTTGTTGTTGAAGCCTCCACAGAGTTTTTGCTCAGATGTTTTCTAACTTTCTCCTCACAATTTGTTTGATTTTATTAACATTAACATAATAATTAATGATATATGAGTAAGAATGAGCTCATCATCTTAATTTCTCTTCCCACATTATGAGATGTTAATGTTTAAAAAGTTGTTTGTCCATTTGAAACATTGCCTTCACAATCCTAAAGTTGGTTTTCTTTGTCCACTCCTGATGATTCCTTCTCTAATCTTTACCTGATCCTTACATCCAAATATCTAATCTTTGGTTCTCTGTCTTCTTGCAAAGTTTCTATAATCTACATCTGGATCCAGTCTTTAAGTCCTGAGTGTGTCTGTGTGCATTTCTCCTAAAATATTCTGATTTCTGATCTTATTCTACATCAGTTGTCCTTCTTTTACCTGCGAGTGGATGACAAGCCCGCGCTGCTGCTGCACCTCTTGAGGAATGTGGCGAAGCCTCAGGAGCAGACGGTGGTTTTTGCTGCCACCAAGCATCACGTGGAGTATCTGAAGGAGGTGAGATAGCCGCACCAGACCAACTCTGGGTTTCTGTCGTGAAACAGTGTTTCCAGTGCCGTCTTATTTCATTTTAAACTTGTTTTGCTCGAGATTAATATTTCCATCCATAATGATCTTTCAAATATTTTACAAAGCAATTTTTAGGGGTGGGGGGAAATTGGCGTTTTGAAAAATTTATTCATTTTTATCCAATAGTTCGTTTGTCTGCCCCCCCTCTCTTATATCTCTCTGTCCATCCGACCTTCTTTGATTTGTTTGTCGTTTATTTTTTCTTCCTCACTTCTGTCAATTCATCCCTTTAAGAATGTTCACTCAAATATATAAGAACTGTCAAAATAAGTCTTTTTTTTTTTTATCCTGGATACAGTTAAGTAAAAACTCTGATCCTTTCTGTAGCTGCTGTCTTCAGAGGGCATAGAGTGCGCCTACATCTACAGCGCTCTGGATCAGACTGCCAGAAAGATCAACATTGGGAAGTTTGTTCACCGAAAAGCCATGGTGCTCCTCGTCACCGATGTTGCAGCTCGTGGTATAGACATCCCCCTGCTGGACAATGTCATCAATTACAATTTTCCTTCCAAACCTAAGCTCTTCTTGCACAGAGTCGGTTGGTACTTCAGGCCTTCAGCTTATATTTTTTCCTCATTAATTGATCAAATGTTAAGGTTTTGATAATCAAAGTATGTTTTCTCTTTTCCAATCAGGCCGTGTGGGGCGTGCAGGTCGCAGTGGTACAGCGTACAGCATGGTTTGTCCAGATGAGATGCCTTACGTCTATGATCTTCACCTCTTTCTTGGAAGGCCTGTTCAGTTTGCTACAGCTGAGCACACACAGGGTAAAAGTTGCAGAAGCAGCTCTTGACATAATAAAAGCTTTTTCAACCTCATGGTTTAATAATTCTGCATCTGAATTTTTCCTACCCAGATTCAGAGGGTGTGTTTGGAAGAGTTCCTCAGTGCATTTTGGACGACGAAGGTTCTCATCTGATTACAGCTCATGAAAAACTGGACTTGCATAACCTGCACCGTGTCTCTGAGAACGCCTACAAGCAGTACCTGAAGTCCAGACCGAATCCCTCAGCAGAGTCGATCAGACGGGTGAAAACCACCGATGTGTCCAGCATGGCCGTCCATCCTTTACTTGGTCAGCTTCAAGAAGCAGCTATTTAAACATGGACTTGGATCACAGGTTTATCGATAACGATTTATTTAACGATTTTGCATTTTAGGTTTGGGTTTGGAGAAAAATGAGCTGGAGCGTCTTCAGTTAGTCGATGCAATAAAGAGCTACAAATCCAAATCTGTAAGCTTATTGCTGGTAATTTTTAGAGCTGGAATTTCTTGCAAACCACAGTCTTTAAAAACTCTTGTTTTTTTTTTCCCTTTTTTATCATTTAGACTATTTTTGAAATCAACTCCAACAGCAAGACAACTGCAAGCGAGGTGATGCGGAAGAAACGCTCAAAAGACAAACAGGTGGTGGAGAAGTTTAAAAAGCAGAGGATGGATCTGGCAGCTGGAAGCAGGCTGAAGCAGTCCGTCACCTGCAGGACTCATCATGATGAGGTTGATGATGATTACGGAGCTCATGGAGAAGGAGATGAAAGTGATCTACAGGTAATTGATATCAATCGTTGAAAAACGACTCTAGGGTTTATTTGTGCGATTTAGAAACCTACATGAGGTGAACGTTTAAAAAGCCCTGAAACCCTGAAGCACACTTCATACACCTTTTAAAGCAAATTTAGCAGCTTAATTATTTGTGTGCATATTCTAAACGGCTGCCTGTTGCTCTTTAACCGTTGCTTTAGTGAGTCAAGTCAGAAGATGCTATTTTAATATATATAATTTTTTTCCTCCTTTTGTAAAATAAAAAGTGATAACTTTCTATGTTAACTCATTGAACTCTTATTTGCGTTTTGATTTCGATCAGCTTTAACCCTTTTAGGACTACTATTATGAGCACCTTTTTACATTTTTGGATGCTGTAGAGACATTATTAGGAGCATTCCAATGTTCTTTACATCTATAAAATCCTTAGAAGTCCTCCTTTCCAAGTGTGTATGCGATTTATCAATAATAACTGATGAAAAATAGAAAATTTAGGGTCGGAAAAGGAAGCACAATTCTTACAGTTTAATATGCAAAAAAAAAAAAATTGCTCTACCTTACGTGGTTCGAATTCTACCGGCATTTGAAAATATGTAAGCATTTGGAAGCGCCGGCGATTCCGGGTTAAATGGATGGTGTAACTAACTCCACTTAGAAACTTATATTTGGCTGAATTTAACCTTCTTTGTGGAGATAAGAGAACAGCAATCTATGGTATGTTATTGTTAAACACATCAAATCGTTTTTTTTTACTCCCATAGTAGGATGACCTTAATTAGTCATTGTTTTTTTTGTCTTAAGTGTTTTTTTTTTTTTTTTTTTTTTTTTTTTTTTTTTTTTTTTTTTTTTTTTTATAAAGGCTAAAAAAACAAAAGATTACATAAAAAAAATCTATTCATAGCTGATTTCGTTTTTCAAAATGTGAAAACTATTTAAAAAACTTAGTTACGTGTCATTAAATATATGTAGATGTAAATATCTTGCTCTTAATTAAAGTATTTTATGTTTTTAATGGGAGAGCTGAGCTCTTGCTTAGTGAAATATCTAGAAATGTTACCTTCTGGTGATCTTCACGGGTCAAGCCAAAGCTATACAATCCAGACCTCAGTATTAAAGAATCTTTATGCAGTGTAAAGTAAATATTTTGGATTCATATTTTCTTAAACAAGAATACACATGTTGATTCATCTTTTGCATTGAGCTATTTAGAAGACTGGCTCATCTATAATTGATAAAGTGTACCTCACCCCATGCGAACGCACCATCAGTCTGAGCTGCTTGCTTCAAGGTGCTAATTTAGAGAAGCAAAAGGGTGACTTACTATGGCGGTCTAAATTATATTTATGCCTGAATGTGGCGCTATGATGATGAAAAGTCTGTATCTACACACTGTTTTAACCTATAGAAAGAATATACTGCTATAGTGACTGTTCAACTACTTTGGATAGAACTAAAATGGTTTGAGACAAATGCTGCAGGACTAAAAAGTCTCAAATTATTATCTAAAGAATGAACAATAATGTTAAAATGGCTCAATTAATAAAGGGTAAACCCTAACCAAATAAACAAAAACAAACCACTGGAAGGTTTTAAAAAGGGATGAGATAATGGACTGATCAGGGGAGATACAATTCAGTTTTTATTACTTTTATTCTAACTACTTTATCCAACATTTTAGGTGATTTTTTTTTTGACTCTCAATGTTTCCACCAGGGGGTGTTCTCAGAAGTGGTTGACGGTAAGAGAAGAAACATGCAGGATGAGGAAGGACGTCCAAAGAGCAAGAAAAGCAGGGAAACTGGGAAAGACGAAGAGTTTTACATCCCATACAGACCTAAGGACTTTAACTCTGAGAGAGGGTGAGGGTTTGGCTTTTTGTCTCTTTAAAAAAAATAAACCTACATTTAAGACAAAATGCATTTCATTTCTACAGATGCTTTCCTGTTCTGTGTCTCTAGATTAAGCCTCGGTGCAGAGGGCACTCATTTTGAACAGCAAGCCTCCTCAGCTGTCCTCGACCTCATGGGAGACGAGGGCGACCAGTTAAACCAGCATAAAAAAATCATGAAATGGTGACTATTTAAACTCGCCTTGTCTCTAACATTAAAACCTCAGCATGTCCTTCACTCAATTTCAAATTTTTACCATTACACACCAGGGACCGAAAGCGGAAGCGTTTCGTGAAAGAGTCAGGAAAGGAGGAGAAAAACAAGAAGATCAGAACCGAGAGCGGACAGATTGTGAACAGCAAGAAACGGAAAAACTTGTATCCTTCCAAGAGAAGTTCTGTTTGTCAGCTTGTTGCTTTTTTTCTGACAAATGAATCTCTTAGCTGCATCATTAAGACGTTACATCACTTGACAATCTATTAGTTATGAGGAATGGAAGAAGAAATACAAGGTTGATGATGCGGGTTCAGATGGCGACACAGGGGGAGGAAGGAGGCCTTCAGCAGGTAGAACAGCCTCACCAATTTTATTTGATGTATTATTTAATATTGTATCGTTTTATTATTGTCTTTCATGTGTTCCTGCAGGTCGTGGCCGTGGCCGCCAAGGACCCAGCTCCCGAAGCCCCGCGGCTCCTCAGGTGACAGCAGGAGGCCGTAGAATCCGAACAGAACTGAAATCCAGCGCACAGATCCTGAAGCACCGCAAGATGAAGCAGAAGCATCAGTTTCTGCAGGGCGGAGGGATGAAGAAAATCCGCAGCAGGAACAAAAAATGGCTCGGAGAGGTGAAGAAGTCCGGCTTCGGTCGAGGTGGCCAAAAGAAGGGCAAGATGAGGAAGAGACTGTGAGGGAGAGATGTCTGCAGAGAGCTGACTGCATAGTGAGAAGCATGCTAAGGAGTTCTATGAATCTCAAGTTTTAATAACTCACGGTTAATTCTGTCGCTCCGACCTGAGAGATGATCAGGGGGGTTTATAGACTGCGGACTGTGCAGGTTCCTGACTCTAGAGACATGGACTATATTCCTGCTTCAACTTTTTATCAATTCGTTAAGAGACAATATCCTGTGTCTTGTCTACGTTAGAAATTTGTAAGTAGAGGGAAGGATGTAAAAATCGTGGATTACCAGACTTCAGATTTCAATAGCTTTTGGTTTGAATTAAAATAAGATTTTTTTGTGCAACTATTTGTTTTGGTTTCTTTAATGGGTTTAAAACTGAACTCAAGGTTCCTGATCTGAGTTGTGTTTAGTATAGATATTCCTGTTCAAGAGCCTTAAATTAATCCTGGGATAATCCAGTCCAGCGTGTTCCCTCCTGGTGCTTTGGTTTTCTCCCAAATCCTGATAAATTGCATGCCGGGAGATTTGGCCACTCCAAATTGCCATTTAGAAGTAATTTTATTGTGCGTTTCCTTTTGATATCCTGTGTCTCATTCAAAGAGCGCTGGAAATGGGCACCAGTACCCCCATGATAATTTAGCTGGTATGGAGTTCAAATGGATGGATGAAAAATCCCATTTAGATTCTTTAGAAATAGTTTTTTTACCTTAATAAAATTTATCCAGCTTGAAAAATTGCATCACTTGCAGAGCGAGCAGCTGTGGTGTTGGTATCATTTTTTATCATTAAAAATAAGAAAGCTAGTGAGTCCAAATCATGGTATAATGCTGGAACACGTTTCCTATTAACGCTTTCCTACTTATTCCATATTTGTGGAAAAAACCTTAAAAAAATTAAAAAATACACACACACTCATCTTGCTATATGTAGTGAGGACCATGTTTTGACTAATTTACAGTCCATTTCAAGCCTTTTTATGTCTTAACCCTGATAACAACCCTAAACCTAACCATTACCAGTGTGTACATCATCCTAACACTAAACTTAATTCCCACCTTAGCTCTAAACTTCTCCCTCTTGCAAAATAGCACGTGAAGTCCAGGAAAATGATTCCGCTTTACAGCCGACCTTGATTTGATGGTAAAATTGGAAAAAAATGGTCCTTCGTCTGATGCCAAGACAGGAACATGTACATCTTTTTCTGGAGGAGAGGGGACACTGATCGCAGCAGGCTTCACTTTCTTTTGTAATGGTTGATGTTCTGGATTGAACAATAATGTCCATGAAATAAATTCAACGCTAAATTAATCAAAAAGAACACCGAGGCCAACATTTAAAGAATAAACAATTCTGTGGACTGACATAAGTTCGATGGTCTGGTGTTTTGCTGCTTTAGGGTGTAACTGCTCTAAGTTACTGTCTAAGGCATTTGCAACGTAGGAATAAAATATTGTTTTTACATTTTCCCATGCTTGAAGTTAATCTTATTTCTGTTTCTCTGCAAAAAAGTCTAGGTTTGAGTTCTATGAAAAGCGTAAAGATGGACACATGAACGTTAGAGCACTGTTTACTGATAGAGAGATTTTCTATTTATGTTTTAGTTTCATAATATGTGTGAGCATTTATTAAAATAGTTCTGAACATTGTAATTATACACATTTATTGATGAACCTACTTGGGATTTACTTGAAACATGCACTTTGTTCTTTTATTATGTATGAAATTTAGAAATATATCCACATTTCTTTGGTATTTGGTAGAAGAACCTTCTTAACTGCCTCAAATCAACTGTTTCCCGAACTTTAAATCAAACCTTTTAGGTGCGGCTCTAAGTTTTCTTGTCTTGTACTATAGTGTGACTATCGTCCTTGACCCTCTCTTAACTAATTTAGTCATCTATATCAGACTTTTTCCCTTCTGAAAGACCCATTTGCTCACAAGCTTTAAATCTGAATAAGTATTTAAGGTGCTGCTTTAATGTTTTTAATCTAATTTACAACAACCACCAGTCCCACTGCAGCAACGAACACACACACTTCGGTTCTGGTACTTTACAGTTGGGATTTTCTCATATTTTTTGAAGCTTCTCCTTTTTTCCCTTCAAATGTCTCACATCTCAAAAATGTTGGTCTTCTCATTAGTGGGTGTGCTTTGAAAAGTGCAAACTATTAATTGTGAAGTTATCTAAAAGAAAAGTGAAAAAATAAACTCTGAAAAGTTCTTCCCGCCACTGTCCTAAAATTAAGAAATAATTTGAATTAATCCTCACAAATTTAAAACACGAGTGTGTTTTAATAAGACCGAGAGAAATAAAAGGGTCTCTGTTATACACTTTCCAAGTATTTCGTTTTAATTTGACTATTCTCCAGAACTCATATTTTTATACATTTAAATTTATTTTGACAAATGAAGATGAATATATTTTAAAGTCAAGTATATTGTCCAAAAATTGGAAAACAATTTCCTTTGATTAGGTTATTTACTTTCTAATTATGAATATTCATGTAAATCAATACAAGGGACTTTATGGCAACAAACTAAACACTCTGAAGGAAAAACAAACTGTAAACTGCATTTACATGTAAGAATAAAGACCTCAAAATATGTGGAGCAGCTCCAGCAGGGGTGAGGGACAGTATGTTGTCCAGATATCAGTTAATCCTCATGCAGAGATAGAAAGTCTCTGTAAGGCTTCTGTGAAACCACTGCCCCCTCCTCTGTTATGTACCTGATTATCCCTCTCCCTGTCCCAGCACTCTATAGGACTACAGGAGCCCTCCAGACCTCAGGAACGACAGCTTTATCTTTGCTTAGGGTTCCCAGGACTGACACAGCATCCACTTGAGATATGACAAAGAGTCAGAGAATCAGAACACAGCTGCTCACACAATGGCTGCACAGAATGCGTTTGGCAGAACAGGAAAAAACCCATAACACTTTTATACATTGTTTAAAAGGGAAGAAAACCTTACAAAACCTTGAAATGGTTAACTGTAGATCCAAGGATCTCATCTCTGGTGTTTCAGGTTTATTTTTTCTAAGCATGTTTGCACCTAAGATGATGATCCCATTTATGAAGTGTTGCCCTCTTATGTTTTACATGATTCTGTAGTTTAAAGTGACCGTGTTAAAAAAAAGGCTACAACAGGATGAAAGAAATTTGCAAATCAAATCTTTCAGTAGCCTCTTAATTATTAATAAATAGGGCAGAACAAAGAACTATATTATTTTTACACAAACACTGAAAAAGAACCTTCAACTAATCAGACTTAAAAAATGTCAGGTGAACTTGTGTTCTGGTTTTTAAAGCAACTATTTCAGGATAACTGAGTAGAGGCCTACAAGCACTATGCTGTGATTTTTCCCACAGTTATCACATTAATCTTAATCTATTATCAAAGCAATTATCTGTTTGCAGATATGTGTTCATGTGTTTCATTTTCTTCCCGAGGACCCAGCGCTGCAGTCTGGCTCTCCTCCATTCTCTGTATGCTCCCACCAATGATAAGATTGCTGCCTTTTTTTTTTCCAGACTATCACTCACTCAAGGCAGAAGAGCACTTAAAGAATGACAGAGACGACACTAATGACATCTCTACCTGTCACATTTTTGGATGAACATTTAAAGCAAATTTTAAAGATGGTTAATTTCTAACTACAAATTCTGCTTGAGAGCTTTTATTTGAAAAAGAGTGAGACTAATTTTATGATCATACAAAGATAAACTGAGTAAATGCAAAGTGCAGTTTTTAAATCTAACTTTTTTCATGAAAGAGGATACCTTTATGAACAAGTTCCTTTATGAAAATAGAATACACCCCTAAAGTAAACTGATGTGACACCCCACAACAAGCCTTTCATTATCGAAAAGTGTAGATTAAAAAAACAGCAATGTTGGAATGAAAATGAGACAAAATGTCTCTAAAAGGACACAAAAGAGTCACTGCTATTTAAATGCTTGTTGGCATTTGCTGCTGCCAAGGTTGGAACAAGCTGTTATTAAATTGAGGAAACAGTCTCTTACACCAGATCACATATGTTTGGATAGTCCTTATACCTTTGATTTCAAACAAACTTGTTTATGCCTTAGCTTTGCTTATGTGAAGTAAACTGCAGAGAATTAGATATGTCCAATAAGCCCCATGGGGTTTTATGTAGATCTGTGAAAGTGCTGCCCTCTTAGAATAGGTGGAGCTCAATGCTGTTTGTTCAGATACTGCAAACAGTTTGCTGTCAAATTACAGAGCTGTGGCTTTGTTGTGTGTGTGTTTTTGTTGTTTCTTTCCGATTTTTTTAAGAAAAGGCAGCTCACAAACTTGTCATGCAAATGCTCAAAGGCAACCCTGAATTTAGCTCCATCAAAAGTGGAAAAGTCTGTAGTTGTTCCAGGGAAGTTGAGCCAGAAACTTCCAATTAGAAAGTAGAAACGACTGGAGGGGTTTTACAGTAAGGAGGAGAAAAAAAAAGAACCACACAGGCAAAATAATCAAATTATTTTGAATTCGTAAATCTAAAATCGACCTTATGAGGTGTGATAAGATGAAGTTCAGAAATCATGGTGAATAAACCTCAAGTGATCAAAAGCTTTAGATATAATGATTTATGCTAGCCTTATATCAAACTTTGGGTTGCATTAATCTTAACTTTCTCCACTCTATTTGTGTGTGACCTGTGTATTATTATGCTTTTAATATAGTGTTTCTTATATCAATAAAAAATGTTGATCTTAATAACTTTCATAAACTCTAGGATCTTTTTAGGTGATTAAGATAACTTTGATATAAAAATCCTCCATCTGAATCATCAAAGAAAATATTTTGGCTGTGATCTGCTTCTGTTGTTGTCAAGCAATAAATCCCAATGCATTATATAAGAGATGAAAATGCACTTCAATGCAAGCTGCAACGTGATGTGTGCCATGAAAAGCGAAACCCTGCCAGTATGCAAAATTTATATCTGTTTTTCTCCACTTTTTACTCCAGTAATCTTCAATCCCTTTTTTGGCTCTTTATGGCCACAATTCTGGATATGCTCCATCCAAACAAAGCTATTACTGCAAATACAAACAAATGCATTTAGTTAAACTAAACACAAAGGGCCCACAGATGAACATTAAAAAAATCTTTTTTCTTTTATATACAAAAAGAGAAGATCTGTGTTTTAAAAATGAGAGAGGATATACAGGTTAGTACTGTGACTTCCACTGAGAGGAAAAACATGTTGGCATGCACATCAGTCTAAGAGTTTAGGATCACAGAGGGTTATTTTTGGGGATGCTCAGTCAGAAAGCCCTTATAAAGAGGTCTTCTCTGGGTGGGTGGAAAGTGGGTTATCACCAGACTGTCGCTTCTCAATGGGGCCAACTCGTTTGCATCTAGTCAACACCTTCCACTCTCCCTCTCGGACAAACAAGTCACCCTATATCTCCCTAAAATGTCAAATGCTCTTAAAACTCTCCTCTTAATTGACTTTCACATATATATGTATAATAAATTGATAACCTATATTTCTCTTAGGAAATGTATATTGTGCAGTAACTAAAAAAGCATTCTTTGTGTTTTTTAGACTAATACTATATTCTCCCATTCTTTTGTTTTTCAACTCTTTTCTTGTGTGTTTATCCAAGGAATTCCCCAAACCCAAAGATTTTTTCAGCCTGTGTGAGATATCTATCTCTTTTTAGCTGCGCACTCCATTTATCTTGCCCAGGATCAGAGAAACTCCGAAAATCCAAATAATCACTTGACACCAATGAGGTTAAAGAGCTTAAGACAAAAATCTAAGTAAAGAACTGACACCAAATTCTCAAAAAAGTCACTCCAAAAAAAAAAATCATTTAACACTTTGTATTGCCCACAAAAATTGTTTTGTAAGAGAGAATTTGTGATCGGCTAAAATATGCGATTTCCCAATATTGCAAATTAGAAACCCAGCAAATAAATTCGACAAAGAGTGGATAAAAAAGAAACTAAATCAATAAAATCATAAGAAAACCATTGATGCGGTAAAATGATAAGTCGTGAAAAAGAGTTTGTATTTTCTAACCTTAAAAAACATTTTTCTAAATATTAAAAAACACAAATAAAATATTCTGATTTGATATTTTTAAATTGAATTTATAGATTAAGTCCCCTTATCTCTCTTTGTATTGAGTCCACCAACAGTTCCTGCCAAAAGGGGGCAGTAAAATCACTGTTTAAAGTCTAACACAGCGACCTCCAAGTTAGTTTGCTTATACAGGCCTCCCATCATCGGTTAAACACTGAATGCGTCAGACTGAAAATAAAAGCACCGTATTTTTAAAAGCAACGCCTTGTCTGAAGAAGAAAAGCTGGTGCCAATTATCAGCAATAACTTTCTGAAAATATTTAGCAAATTTCTCAAAGTTACATGGGATGATTTTGATCTTTACAATTCAGGTTCTTAAAAAAAAAAAAGGTAGCTTAGAAGAGTGTTAATCTATCCAACAAAGCAGTTTAATATGTTTATGGATTTTACTTTACATTATCCCTGTTTTTTCCTTTCCTCACCTTACCAGGTCCTGGAAGGTCCTGACCACTGCCACAGCATGGCGCCAAAAGGGTACAGGGCTCATGTCGGTGTGTATGTGTGTGTCTGTGTGTGGTGTGTGCAAATATGGAGGGCAGGGACCCCGGATATGTTGTGGAAGTGTGCAGTGGACAGGGGTCAGACAGGACATGACCTTTAGGGAGAAGCTCAGTCAGATTCATAGGCTGAGTGTCCATCAATCAGCCTTCATTGTCCCGCCCCCAGTGTACCACTTCAAAAACACTGGAGGATAAAAGATGCAAGTCTTTGTTTAGGTCTGTTATATAAATTGATCATTTGAAACATAGATTAAAGCATCAAAAAGAGTTGTAGTGTTCTATTAAACTTCTACACAAAAAGAAACACTGTTAAACAAAATTGTTTAAGCAATTTTATCAATAAAGCTGTTAGAACAATTTACAAAAGATTTTTAAAAGATTTTAAAAAAGATAAAAAATACCCTTTAAGCTCAGACTTGAGCTACAAAAAATTAAGAAAAAAATTAAAACCTAAATAAATAGATGTATTTCTAGTTTGTAGTGCAAAGTTTTCATCATAATAATAATAGATTGTGATCTTGATAAGTGTCTGCTGACCGCATGTACTTCTAGTGTAATATAAAAGGACCACTTTCATCACTCACAATCCTTTTCAGCTCCAGATGAAAGCAGATGGTTAATTTTCCCTCCTCTGCATGCTGACCTGAGTCGAACCTGCTCCTCGGACAAATGACCAACAGGTCAGGATCTCAGTTCCGCTCAGGGTAGGGGCCAAGGGCCCGAGCCTGACCTTGCAGAAAGGCCACATGGCTGTCCCAAGGCAATTATTTTATGAACAAAGCCACTCTGCTGATTTGGGAGTTTCAATTATTTTTGTTCAGCTATGTTCCCCTCGGTGAATTCTGCTGAAGCGGTCCATAAAGTTTAAGTGATGTTGTATGCATATGAAAGTATTCAACTACTTATTCTCAAGCTACAGTGTTTTTTAAAATACAATTTTTGTATTTATTCTCATTTTAAACACCTGTCAATGCAATTCTGATTTTAAACAGACTAATATTCTTGAGATGATGGAAGAAGATAAGAGTTTTTCTTCGTACAAATGTCTTAGTGTTTTCTGTGTCGTGGAAAAAAGCCCAAAGGTGCTAATTAACAGGCCTGTCAGTGGTTCCTTGAAGTGGAGTGAATGTGCCGATAACCGGAGTGGCTGATGGAGGAAAGTTGACGGGCACTCGAGCCATCTGGAACTTGTTCTCCCAAAACACGAAGCATGGTATTGACTGTAAAAACTGAAGCAAAAGTAGGGGAAGACGATATTTCTTTAATCTGTGCATATCGGGGTGTGAACAGGTTCTGGAGAAAAGTTAATAAGATAAAACCATAGCATTTTTTGTACATTTACTGAAAATATAAATAAGACAAAAACATTTATACTCCTACATGTTCGACAGTGAAGCTCAAATGTCTTTGGAGGGTCTACATAGCTCATCTCATGCAGGTAATCAACCATTATTCTTTCACGAGGCTCTGAGTGTTCAGGAGAGACCCTGCATCTCCCCCGCTGCTTCTGCCAGCAATACATCCTGCTACACGTTAGAAAACATGACAACTGCACTCCCTCCCAGTTCAGTGCACTTAAAGACACGCCTCTGCTTCAGGACATGATAAGTCACATATCCTGGAGCTACACTGCAGTTGAAGAATTATAGATCACAGATTTATGCATAATTAGGATTTGGTCAAGCAGCATCTCAGTGTTGTTTGCGTAACTATTGTCTTTATGTAACACTTGAAGCCAACGGTTTGCTTATTTAGGAATGTGCCATAAATGATATTTCTTGGAATTCTTTTTATTATAAATGCTACAAATAGATTGAAACATATTACGGTGGCATAATAAGGATTTCTTTGCATCTATTTATTAGCGCTGCAGTTTTACAAACCACTTTTGGAGCTAAGCAAAGGGGCATGCCGATCAATAGAATGTAGAGTCTACAGATATCTTCTTTTAAAGCAACATGCTTTTTCATTAAGTTATTAAAGGCTAAAAAAATGGCAAAAAGACTTTTAAAGTCAATTATTCAATAATTTTTAATATAATCTAATTTAAAATATTTATTTTATTGTGTTGAATTATTTAGGTTGCCTTTTTTTCATGTAGGTCACTTTGAATTGTCTTGACACTGAAATGTGAAATATAAATGAAGCTTAAGCGGAAGTTCCAAATGAATAAACATGAGTACTTACCTCCTGAAATCAGGAGTTAATCCATCTGTGGAGCAACCAGTCAGCTTTCTACTGCACCTACTTGTCATCCAATCAATATCAAAATTCCAGCAAAAAAAAGTCTTATCCACATCAGTTTGCTACCCAACAAGCATCTTGTGTTGGATCACATGTTGGATTGTGATTCTGATGACCCTCATCCAATCCTCCTCCATCCCCTTCTCATCTCACCAACCTCTCTAGCTCCCTCCCTTGCTGTTGCCCTCCCTGTTTAACTATTCTTTAAAGTCATACTGCAAGCAAGGCATTTCCAGCTGGTCCCACAGAAGATCGGCATGTTACGCCTAGTTCTGCCAGAGATTTCTTCCCATGGGGGAGTTTTTTCTCTCCACCTTCCCTCATGCTTGCTCATCATGGAGGGTAATATGAACCTGTGCCTTACTCCAACCAGAATTCATTTTCATTCCCTCTCTGTTCAACCACTAGTTCAAATCTGTTTTATTTAACAGCTCATGCATACGATCAAAGTAAATTTAAGTTTTAAAGTAACTCGCTGAAGCCTGAGGGCCAAAGACTTAAACTTTGTTTAAATAAACACTTGAATTTGCCTCACTTCACTCTGTGAATTTTAGATTTAAATAATTTTGCCTTGCCGTGCAGTCCAGCATAGCATACAGTGAGTACAATGTATATTGCCTTGCAAATACTCTAATACTCTTTTTCTCATTTTGCCACTTTACAACACATTCTCAATGTACTGTAATGTACTTTATTAGTATATTATGCAATAGACCAACTCTAAATATTGCATGATTGTAAAGAGGAAGGAAAATAGGAGTTTTTAAAAATCTTTTACAAATACGAATTAGAAAATGCTTTTTTTGTATTAAGTCCCCTGAGTTAATCCTGTACCAATCCTGCATCTCACAGAAGGGTGTGAGTAAGGAATAAATTGAACACAGTTCAGAGTGTAAGGAAGCCTCGTGCCATCCATCTTGTAGCCTGACTCATTTCTTCTTTGTTGTATACATCTAATGGAATTAGTCCTAACTTCTTACTCTGGGACATTCGGTCCTTCGAGTCGGACACAGTTCTAAAGATGGAGCTCAACAACCAGTATATCCTGATGCGTGGCCTGTGAAGCCTACCATTGATTACTTTGAAGTTCACTACACATCCTATCCCCCCAGGAAAACACTACAGTGGGACATTACATAGCCATTCGTAAGAAGCTGAGGATTTCAGTTTCAGTCCAACAGAGCACTCTCAAAGGAGAGTTGGTACATCAATCAAAATGGTAAGAATTGCTATGTCTTTAGCTGCTGGTCCTGGTCTGGTTTAGTGAACATTGCATAGCTGCTAGTGGGAATCTGAAGGAAATGTTCCATCAAGTGCTTCTCCTCCCATAAGATGGTTCCCTGTTGAAGTTCCTTTGGTGGGATTTAAATTTGGATTAGCCTGCCAAAAGCTATGAGTGGCAGGTGCTGCTCTTTGGGACAACCTCAGGCCCCTGCTATGCCCTGTTTGCCTTACAGCGTCATGTAAAAGAGCAACACTCAGCCTGATGACAGGCTAAGATCTTCCACTGAGAAGTGCTTCTACGTAGACAGCTGCCTACTTTGTGTTGCCTCACCAGGAGAAGCCATAGTTTTACTGGAACAGCCTAGAGATTTACTAATGTTTGCTGAGCTTGGAAAGTTCAATTTACACATTTACACATTAGACATTTCATCTCTCATCCAAGAGACTTCTTTAGTTCTAACTGGACTCAACAATTTCTTTTTCTCCTCCATCAGTTAGAACTGAAGAAGCCTCTTGGAATGGGATAAAAACCTTTTGGGTTTTAAGAACAGACCTTTGCCATACCCTTCGAAATATCTGAAGAGTTTTAGCCTCACAGTACAACACTGTAGGCTATCTACTATCATTCACCAGCTAGGCAAAGCTCCTCCTTAGGCATTAGTAGGATAAGAAGCATTCAAGCTTGGGTTTAACCTACCACATCTATTCCTCCTCATGCTTACTAAAAGGATATAATTCGTGAAGTGCACATTTTTGCAGATTCACCTGTAAGAGCTTATGGAGTAGTAGCCCACATGACCACTGAAGAGCGCAGTGGTCAGGTTCACCTTACCTGCATGCTATCAATTGTACCTGGTGATAAGCAAATTCCAAGATTAAAGCTTGGTTTATGCATATTATTGTTTAGTGCAGTTACAGGGAATGGCGCAGGTAAAAGTTTTACAGTCTTTGTTGCTTTTTTTGAGCAATATGTAGGACTTTTGATTTAGTTTTGCTCCAAGCTAGTCAAGTGTGTTGCAGTGCTGTATCCAGAACTTAAAGTGATGCTCCAAGTGTTCAGTTCATTACTAAAAACTGCTGGCAACATTGAAATGCCTGATTCCATCAACTACGTAGAATGAAAGGAAGCCTCATGTCATCCTTCCTGTTTTCTGACCAATACACCATCTTGTTTGTTGTTTACAACTAAAAGAATTAGCTATAACTCAGTACTTTGGAAACTTAATGAACAACTGTTATTGGAATTTAGTCATTTTTAGTTTGCAATTTACTGTACTACTCTATCTATCTATCTATCTATCTATCTATCTATCTATCTATCTATCTATCTATCTATCTATCTATCTATCTAT
>JAUZNJ010115659.1:0-19620 GCA_034780135.1 Jordanella pulchra | reverse complement strand
GTTCACCTAGAAACTGATTTTGTTAGAGGCGATTCAGAACTGGATCCGGGAAAGCAGGTTCTGCAGGGAACATTAAGGAGCCCAACAAAGAGGTAATTACAAGACATTCCCATTCTGAATGCCTCCATGAATAGGTGTGCATCTCTCAGCCTGGTTCACAAATAGACAATTGTGTAACTGAGCTTTGTCAACATAACTGCAGTAACAAATCAGATCTCACAGAGAGAAGTATTCACACCCCGTGAATCTACCCATTCATGACTAAACCAGAACCAATTTTAAAGCTGCCCACAGGTCCGATGTAGCCTAGATGATATACAGATGAAAGTTATTTTAATGAGCGATTATTATTATTTATTATTATTATTTGTAGTCAGATGAGGTGATTTAAAGACATAATATAAATTAAGATTCAGATTTTTTGGTGTTTAGAGAGTTAAAGAAAGTAAAATTCCAGATGTTTCCAAACTTTTCCAGAACAAGGATGTACTTTTTAATGACCAGAGGAAAAAAATAAATTAGCTTCCTTGAGTCAACCTAATAAAAGCTTTCCCACAGCATGATGCTCCCACCACCATGGATTGGACTTTCCTGACGTTTCCTGTTGTTCCGATGCTTGTGGCCGATACAGAGTACCGATACCAGTTTCTTACAAAAGCATGTGTATATCATTGAGGTAAAGCCTGGCTGAGGTTAAACCTTTGAATGGAAATATTAATAGTAAATTTAATCCATTTATTTTTAAATAGAACAGGATAAAAAAAAAAAAACAGTAGTGCAACAAGATCTCAAATAAATCAGTGAACAGTTACTTTTAAGAAAGTGCAGCCATAATAACGAAAAATAAAAATCTATATTAATACACTATAAAAAACATTAGTCTGAGACCAACTGGGATTTCCAGCAGTATGGGAGACATATGCGATACGGGTATAGGAATGGGAAGAACTCTATTGTTTAAATTTGATCTTATCTGACAGAAGCTCCTCTTTTTAATGGATTTATTCCATCTCTTCATGCCAGTTTACCTTAAAGCAGATATCTGTGGAGGACATGACTAATAGTTGTCCTGCATTTGTCAGGCCCCATGACTGCTTCAGTGATTAATGCACTCACTGTCCATCCTGTCAGCTTAGATGGGCAGCCGTGTCTTAGTAGCTTTGAAGTAGGGCAGCATAATATATCTCTTTAATAGTGATAAAATTAACAAACATGATTAAATGTGATTTGTTTTCCTCAGTGCTGCTTCCTAACTGGGATCTGTGATGAAGGGCGTCAGGGGGGCTGAAAATATACAGAATAAATCATGGTTTGTTTTTTTGTTATAAATGAAGAAAACATTTTTTTTTTTTCAAAAAAATAAAGGACAATAAAAAATTAAATAATAAAATAAAAATTACTATTAAAAATAAAATAAAAACATTTATCTACAAAAAATAAATGAAAGATGGAGAAAATGTGGATGGATGAAAAAAAAAACAAGATATATCAAACATTCAAAAATTCTAAAAGAGGGAAATGATATCAATTTAGACTCTAAATGCAAGTCTTTAAAATGCAGAATAAAAAAGCAATGAAATAACAAAAGAGAGAGAAAACAATTCATTTTCTTTTAACATATAAATTCCAAATAAAATTGTGCTTTAATGTAACAAAGTGTGCGTCTCCTCCCACATTAGGTATGCTGTGTAACTGCTGTTATTCTAACTCATTATTCTCACTTTCTAATGGTTACCTGGTATGTTTAGGGAAGCGTACACAGTAACAACCCAAACAGAAGTCATCTCCAGCCTACACATGTTGAAGTTGTGTCACTGCTGTTTCTGTTCTTCAAGCCAAACACAGAAGGCTCTTCAACAAACACGTCATCGGAGCACGGATCAATCCCAGCTACCTACAGGCTCTTTATTCTATGAGTGCACAGCAGGCAAACACACAACAAATCCCCCCTCTTTCCCTTCCTGATCAGTTTAGAGGAGGGGAAAGAAGGGAAGGGCTGGAACCAGGCAAACATTTGCTCTCCTTGTTCCAGGAACAACATCCAAATGTAAGCTGAGAGGGAAATGTTTTGGAATGACTCTTCATTCCTCCTCTCTCTCCCTTTCCTTCCTTCCCCTCCCACTCCTCACCGCACACATAAACACAAGCTACATTTGGCTCCCAGTTCAAACGACGGCTAGTTTACCACACCAGGATAGGCGTGCTGCCAAGAGAGGCGTGCTCTCTGACTCCCCTGCGCTCCATTTTCAGATCCTCGTCAGAAGAAAATCAGAGCAGCGACGGGAATCGGTTTCGATTGAGACACAGCCAGGGATCTGATGTATTCGGACGCCCACATGCCGTAAAAAAATAAAATAAAAAAAATCCCCCCAAAAATCAGAATAGGTTCCCAAATCAATCTAAGAGGGGGAAAAAAATGACAACGCTGGGGAACATCCAAAAACAAACAAAATGAGAGAGAGAAACAAAATCTTTACACACACACACACACACACACACACCTACACACACTCTGTGAACCCATCTGCTATCCATCAGTGGGACTCGGAGCGAGGTTAGCTGAGGGGGAATCTCTATTGATCTCCTGGTTTTATTCCCAGCAAACAAACGTAAAACTCTGCTGTTCTATCCATCTCTGGATCAACTAACCAGGACGCTACAACTGATAGCCATTAATCCTGACTGCAGAGACGGACAGCGCCCCCTGAAACACACACAGGGGTTATATTCACTCACACCGAGAGCTGGAAACTGCTCTAGTGTTCCTTCGGTTTGACATTTGGCCAAAAATCTGTTTTTTTTTCCACGGCTATAAGTTGGGTGATTTGTAACCCTCATATAAATATTATAGATGTATATAGAGAGCCTTAAAAACACGTATACCCCTGACCTTTCATACATTTAGTCACACTACAACCACAAACCTAAGCATCATTACAACTGTATCTGTTTGACCCACTAATCGTATTCATTTTAAAGTATTTACAAATGATGATCGGAAAAACAGAGCTTCTGTTTGCATTCAGCCCCCCTCAGCCCCTTTGCAAAAACCACCATTAGTTGTGGTTAAAGCAGCAAGTATTTTGACATGCGTCTATGACAGGTCTGCAGTATATAAAAGATGTGGATTTTCCAGATCGTAGAGGCACTCAACTTCTAGAATTGTTCTATTTGAAGAGAAAGACACCAACATTCACAGTTCAGCCCTTTATTATGTTAAAAGTGGGTTTGCTGCCACACTGGTGCTCAGATTCATGCCTCCATGTAGTTTTTTTTTCCCCTTCCCCTCCAGTGGCGTCCTGGCAAATAGCAGTTTGGCTGTCAGTCTACACCTCCGACTTTTTACTTCAGCATGGGGCAGAATCCTGCACCAGTTGGGTGAATGTAACCCTCAGGCGCCGGAGGCGTATAATCATCACTTGTTTGTTGTAAAAACAAGAGCCTTTTATATCCTTGAATTATACTGATGGGACGGCCAACAACAGACATTTCATTTTGACGTCTAGCATGACGATAATTTTGTGCAGCCCTCAGTGCTTTTGGTTGGTGCAGAGGAAAATAAATCAAAGGGAAAAAAGGAAAATGATTTTGATTAATGGTAAAATAACACTAGAGATCGACTCGTACAGGATCTTTTTTTCTTTTTTTTTAGACTGATGCTGATTGTTTAGACATTAGTCGAACCGATTTCAGGGGCCGATTCTTTAAGCCAATATCTCTTCTTCTTCCTCCAATTACATGATAAAAATTACACAATAAAAGAAGTGTTACATAGGGCTTAAATTTTATTTTAAAAATATGTTTTTAAAAAAGAAAATCAAACCAAACATTAACAAGTGGAGGAAGTCGCAATGCAAGTGACGTGATCTAAAGAGTGCATTAAAATAAAGTGAATGTGTGCACATATCAGCCAATGCATTACAAGAAAAAATAATAATAACAGTCCAAAGCATCAGCTAGATGATGTATTGGTCCATCTATGCCTTCTGCCAGCTTGGCACATCTACACACTGAAGCGTTGGCCCATTTTGGCCGCTCAAGCTCAGTCAGACTAAATGCCTGAATAATTTTCCCAAAAGAATTTAGAATTCAATTTTTTTCAGCCAATATTGACCATTGATTTTTAATGTTCCTTTTTTGCGGTAACCTTGTAGAGGTTTCACCGCAGTGTTTTATCTCTTTAATAACCTTGAAAGCCTGAATGTCTAGATTGTTGCTCCGTTACGGCTTTGTGGAGAAGTTTCAACAAATGATTCATATCTTTTCACTGGAGCATAACTTGTAGGTTCAGAGGTTCTGCTGAAAGGGGAATCAATGATCTCTCTTTAAAGCAACCCTTTCAGGATTCACTTCATCCCTCTAATAAACTCCAACCAGCCATACTGCGCCTGCTGAAGAAGCTCCACAGCATAATGCTTTCTCCACCTTGTTACACTGAGGAAGTCTGTGTTCAGGAATAAAAGTAGAAAATGGAGCTGCAGGTAAAGTTTGCATGTAAAGTTTGGTAGGATGCAAACCTCCTCTACATATCAGGAATAGGTTTGGCTCCAGCCCTTAATGCCCACCCCAGTTATACGCTGTCAGTGGATGAGATATTCAACTTTGCAGGCGGGGGAGGGGACATAGTGTGGATCTAGTCTGACCTGAGACCCATCAACAACCACACTAAAAATCCAAGAGAAAAGCGACTAAACAGCATTTCATAGGTGGTTGTAATAAGGCAGCTGTTGCTGCAAACATACTACTAAATCCTACCAGTGGCGGCTCATCAGTAAGCTAACCAATGAACGGAGACCCAGACGCAGCAATATTCATCTTAAGCCAAACCTCAGAGCGGGCAGACGGTTATCTAGACGCTCCTTGTTCCATGGCTCTAACAGGCTGCTAACAAGTTAAAGAGACAAGCCAGGACAGCTCTGAGGAGTGGATCGGTTCGCTGCCGGCGGCAAGAGCGAAGGAAGGCAGCAGGTGGAGCTGGACCACTTCATTCACTCAGACAAACATCCATACATTTGTTTTCTCATCCTCTCAGCGTAGAGACACAGCTGGCAGAGATGAAACGATCCAAGTAGTAAAACCTTTTGAAGCATAAGACGGGAAGTAGAAAAAGAGGAAGCTGAAGAGTAAAAGAAATGCCAGCAAAGCTTTGACTCAACAGAATATATGTGACTTAATGTGATCTGTTCGTTTACACGACTACTTTTGGATGAAAGAGGTAAAATTTAAGAGCTTTAAAGGACAATAAGAGGTGAGATGAAAACTGGGAGCGAGAAAAAAGAAAAGTGAGGCGTGAATAACTGGAGGGTTAGACTTTCTGATGTTTGGTAAACACATTTCCTAACATCCAACCCCCCCCTTCCCCTTCTCCTCCTCCCACCTCCATGACTCATTTCACAGTTTCATATGTTCAAAGCATAAACATTATTGTGTTAACAGACCAGGCATTCATTTGCATTTTTTACAACTGTTATTTTGTGTTAAATATAGCATTACCAGGAAGGATCAATTGGAACCCGAACACATGATTTGTGCTGCAAGAAAAGAAGGTTCGAATGAAAGCAACACTGTGTGCAACTCAAACAAAATGCAAATATATTAGATAAAGAAAACTGTATGTATGAATGCATGGATGACAAGCTGACAAGGAGCCTTTTCCCCCCCCATTCTTATTTTATTTTCACAAAATCATAAATCTGTATTTTGGCCAAAGAGGTTAAAATGAGCAGGTAAAGTGATATTAATGGATAAAAGGCAACATTTTTTAATCAGCTAGTAAGATTTCAACAAATCTGAGCCATAATCATTTGACTTTAACACAAAAACTGGATTTAAAGCACAGAAACAAAAGGTCCAAAGATTCTGCAGCGTTTGAAGCTCTCCTCTGAGAATAATCAATTAAAAGAAAGGGCTTTGTTTTTTTTTGTTGTTTTCTTTTTCACTGCAGAAGTCTGGGCCTGCTATTAATGACAAAGGCACGGTGTTACTAATACCATTATCGCTGGCTCAGAAAGCCACGCGAGAGCGACCGTGATGGAGCGTCACCCGAATCCACTCCAACCCAACGGTCCAACAGGCTGGAACACCCAGAGAGCCTCTAACCCCCTGGAAGACAGCAGCAGCCATTCTGGCACACTATACGCTCCTGACAGGTGCTCGCTCCACAAATGACGAGGTGTCGCAATGAATGACAAGCACAGCTGGGTGGCGACTCAGATCAACGCTCGCTTTCATAAATAAAGAGAGTTAGGATGACATTCCTCTATCGATTGTTCAGTCTCTGCTGGGTGTGTAAAGGAAGCAGCCTTTGTGAACAACAACAAAAAATAAAAACATGTAACTTGATCCAATTCACTTTACAGATCCATACGAAATAAAATTCAATCAATTTAATCTATTGGATTAGGATTTTAATCAGGTTGGCTGATAAGAGTCAAAAATCGTATATTTTTGTTTAGAATCGGTGAAGTGTTTGGAAATAAAATCCGAGGAACCACAGAGATGTGAGGTAAACTCTCTGTCATGCAGCTTATTGAGGCTGCGAGAGAGTGAGAGAGAGCAGAACGTGCAGCAGACAAGAGAAACACTAAATGATTTCTTCCATTTTTTAGCCCTGGTTATGAAACATTTAGGGAATATTATCAGCCTTCTAGCTTATCTCACGATTTCAAGATTTCAATATCAATATGTATATGTTGATACAGCTTAATTCAATATTGGATATGACTTTTACACACATTTTTAATATAGCCTACATCACAGTCAATAAACATCGCATTGGTCACTTCATGTAGTTTAATATGTTTTTGTTTTTCAAAGCTAATATGTATTAAATGTTATGTTGGAGGATTTTTATAAACATTGTAATATATTTGTCATAAGTTTGTAAAGTCATCTTTTGTAGGCATTCCTTGCCGTCTTTCTAAGGTTTTTATTTTTCCTATATCAATATCGAAATTATACTGTATAGACGAAATTAAAAGAAATGTATCGCGATACAAATTTTGGACATATCCTCCAGCCATACCTCAGATTATCTTTTATTTAAGAAATATTCAGGTCTTTTTCTGTCATTTTAGGTACAGCGAATCCTAACATCAGACGCTATGACGTCGTTTTTCCTTCCAGTATAAATATTGTTTGCTGATAACCGGACGAGTAGAAGACGGTTTGAAAACATTCATTACATCATCTTATTTTATAGTAGGGATTGGTCGTTATTGTTTTATCGTTATCAGAAGGAATTACTGTGGTGGCGATAAAACTGAAGGTGTTTGTAAACCCTAAAGCCTGACGGTAGGGTTGGGAGAGTTACGTTTGTTGTTTAAACTATCGTTTCTATTCCCTGATGCTCTATAAGAGCTTAAAAAACATCGCTAAAGCAACCACTGGGCTCTTAGATGTATATGTATAATGTTTAATCCAATTGATATATGGAGAAAAGGTCATTTGTAAAGCATTTTATGATCTATTATCGTCACGGTAATGATCATTAAATGTTGTGGTTAATTTCTATCTCTGTGTGGAGTTAAAAACAAATAAAAACATGAGGATCCAACATCAGCATTGTGAGGGGAAATGAGAAATCTATCAGCCAGCTGATCAGCAGCACGCAGCACCTACACACATTAGAGGAAGGACAGCGCTCTGTTCACTCTGCCTCTTTTTCTCATTAAAGAATTTTGGGGGGGAAAAATAAAATCAGTGAATCCACAGAGATTTAAGAAGCCATTTCTCTCACATGCAGGCAGCTGTGAGAGAGCGAGAGAGAACATGCAGCCGATAAGAAAAACTGAAAGATTTACAGCAACATCCATTATGAATTAAAGTTTCTCAGCCCTGGTTAGTCATGAAACATTCAGGAGGAAAAAAGAACAGCCTTCTGGGTTCTAATCATCTATTACCTACCAACTCCTGATATCAGGCATCAACATAACTTTATAACCAAGGGATTGTAGATCTTTACATGGCTAACCGACCTGCTCCTAGCACCGACTGCCGGAATGACACAGCGCTGAAATGTAAACATTAGATTAAAACAAAGTATAGGTATGAACCTGATCCACTCAGACTGTTGAAACGTGACCAAACTTCCCTCCCAGGTCTTGTTTCTCTGAGATAGTTGGATTCATTTCATCGGCTCAGGAGCGAACCTGTGTTTAGCGGTGCTGGGTGTTTTCTTTATAGCTTCACCGCACATTTACTTATGAAACGGAGTCATGTAGCCAAACAGACAGACGGCACAGTGTGTGACCTTTGTGTGTTTGAGGCTGTTGTTTGCTTTGAAGGGAGGGGTCCGGCCCAGAGAACGACTTAGCTAATGCTTTGGGTATTTCGGCATGCCACGGCTTGCTTGTTCTCCCTCTTATACACACACAGCATCCAATCACTCATGTTTGACAGGTGTGTGTGTGAGAGGAGTATAGTGTGTCTATGTGTTTATTTTAGAAGGGCAACGCTGCCTTGTGCATTCTCTTAAGGAGGTTTTTTTCTTTTATTACTGCAGGATTCAATTAATCTGGGTGAGGACGGATCCGAGCCGCATCTTCCAACACACACACAGGACTGTGCTTTGAATGCATATAAGCGGAGAGTCGTCACATTAATTCAAACAGGAAAGCAAAGCGAGAGAAGAGTGGAAGACAAACCGGTGCAGATTTCCCTGGTCTGTGCAGCGATGAATTACAGCCTGCATGTGCCCTTTTGTGTTTGTGTGTGTGAAACAGACCAGGAGAAGGGTTACCGCATTTATCTGCCTATATGAATACTTTGCGGCACAGATAAATCACCTTCTTTTCATTCTGGAGTCCCAGGGGAAAACCCCCGGCCATGACCGCGGTAAGCAGAATCACATGTCCCCACAAACACAAGGCCTGGTTGCTTTCATCTGCACACAGTCGCTCTCAGACGCACAAACAACGAGCTTAGAGAGACCAAAACACTGCCTTCATCCTTGGAGACAGCTCCTCTTCCACATTAGTCTCCAGCAGCTGCTGCGTGCAACTTATTTAGAGGCAGGCGATACATTGGACGCCCAATACGCGCACACGCTGGTCGATTCATCGGAGCATTCAGCAGTCATGCCTCCAGATCAGAAAGGGCATGCATTTCCACTCCTCCCTTTTACTATTCACTGTTAACAAGAAAAGTTTCTATTTTGTTTAATTTAAGACTTGTGTAACTTTGATTTTAGTCACGTAACTGAAGGAAGGAAAAGCAATATTGGTTCTACATGGGAACTACATATTCTCAATCATGTCCTGCATCAACGATTTTACTGCTTCTTAAACACAGATTGGGACCAAACTGATTTCTTACATGTCTAAAAGTGAGCTACAAAGCAATGACTGCATTTCTCTTGATAGATCTGATTAATGCAATAGGGAGGATAAAAGAAATGACCAGATATATGAAACAGGGACATTTTTTCTTCACTGGAATAAAAGTAAACAAAAAGAGAAGCTCTAATTATCCTAAATATTTCTGGTTTCTGATTCCTGATGCACGGCGTACATCAAGAGGCGCTCTGCTGCGACCGGGAGAAATAAAACAGTCCCCGACCATGTATCCTCACTTTATTTACGTTTCAACGCTTCTTAGCTCTGCTGCTCTCAGGCTCTGCAGCGATGGAGGAAGACGACAGATGGCCTCAATCTGGTGACAGAAACACCGGCAGAGCTCCAGTGGAAGGAGGAGTCCTTCTATGTCCATAAACAGTCAACTCTCAGAGTAGAGTAGAAATACGGCGATTTGTTGAATGAAAAAGTAAAGTAGATTACAGAACAAAAGAGAGCAAGAGTCTCAGAAGATACCAGGAAGGCTGGATGCATTACCACCAAGTCGCAGGCTCTTCAGTCTCAATTAATATATGATGCATTTATATATATTTGGTTAGATAAACAAACTAAAAGTGCACAAAAAAGGCAGAGGTGGACGCAGACATATCTGACGTACTTAAACTACACAAATATGCAAGATCTGAAATCTTTAAAACAAATCTGAAATCTCTCAGTTTGATCTTTATCTGTTCTTTTTAAACAAAACTAAACAAGTTATACACAATAAAAATACACAGGATTTATCATGTTGGAAAAATGTGAAATTCACATCTGTATTCAAATGGGATGTGGGGATAAAAGAATTAATCTGAGGAAATGTTGAAAACATTGTTTTTTTTTTGTTGAAAGGAGGATTTTCTCTTCCATTTTAAAGCCAAAATGGAAGATATAAACATTCGACTCCCTAATCAAGATCTCAGCTCTAAAAAAAAAAAAAAAATCCCAAAAAGGAACAAATTGTCTCGACTTCCAAGAACTGCATGTAAACAAGAACAGCAAGAGGAATCCCTGGGCTCCTCTGATTGCACGCCGATCTCTGCAGCAGCAGAATTTCAACTGGCACATTATGCACATTTCCATTTACTGGGTAATTGTTATGTAATAAGCTTACATGGTGTTATTACAAACGTGGGACGGAGATTTCAATCGTTTTTTTTTTCCTTTTTTTTGGTTCATGTAATGTGTGGGGATTTGACAGTGAGCAGCAGCATAAAGCTAAATGACCCGTGGGTGGGGGGTGGAGGGGGGAGGTGAGCAGAGAGAGAAGGAGAAGGTCACTGTGTGGGCAGAATAAAAAAAAAAAAAAACACTGTATACCAGTTAAAAAGAGTGCTTAAACTAGTAATCTGAGCTGGAACGCCGGTTTGGGTCCATCCCATCATGCTGGCTGCGCTTCAAGCTTGTTCTGCAAAAAGCATGTCTGCAGACACACACACACCACTAGCAGTTTTCAGCTCGTTTCAGAGCCACAAGAGAAGAAAAAAAAAGGGGAGGAAAATCGAGTCAACCAAACTAAAACAGGCTTCTACAGGAGAGTGTTTTGTTTTTCTAAATAGACGTGGCATATGTGTTCCTCTGACACCAAATATTACATTTTCATAGAAAGCTGCTAAGATCCATTCATGGAAACTGCAAGAAGCCCCTCACTGGTTCTCCTCTTTGCCACAATGCGCCTATCAATCATCGTAACACCCCTCAGTGCGAGCTGATTTCATCTCTGACACCATCTTGTTGTTTGTGTGCGAGTCGAGCGTGTGGGCTTTGTCGGGGCGTTTAATTAATGCTTCATCAGAGCCATGCCCTCCAAGCTCTGCTTGACTTTACTGGAACCCTCCACAGTCATCACATCCAGGGAGAAAACATTTAAAGCGAAAGGATCCACCAAAACTGGAACACGTAACTAAGATCTAGATAAGTAGATCTAGATCAGATCTAATACAAAAAAGCAGGGGTTGCTAACCTCTGATCTTACTGTCCTGACTGTGATTTCAGATAGTTTTAGTTTGGGGTCATTAAATAATTAGAAAAACAACGTTTTCTTGATCTTCAGAAGCTACAGTTCGGTGGTTTAATTTATCCAGAAAAGAGCTTAATGAGTAATTGAACAGAAAAGCAACAACGACTACTACTGGAGTCCAAACTATTTAACTTATGTTACAGTATATAGTAGCACGATTCTTTAAAAAAAAATATATATACGTTTTTGTCTGGATTTCACTTCACAGAATAGATCCAAAAGTCGCACATTTTTGACAAAGATGCCTAAAATATTACTGCCTAAAATATTTCCAAGCAGCTGAATCTGCCTTCTAAGGGATAAGCATGGTAGGTGTTTTTTTTAGCCAGCTGACCAGCAGTGCAGGGCAACAAAAGAAGTGGGGAAGAGATATGGCCTCACATTCCACTGTTGTTGGTTTTTTTTTGTGGTGTAAATGAAGGCAATTTCAATCCCACAGAAAATACATGAGAATTCATATTTATACATAACAGCCAAACGCTCAATCTTTAGTTTGATTAAACCCAGACAACACATTTAAAGCCAATGCTTTAGGGCGATGCATTTATAGACTGAAAGCGGTTGAAGTTCTCAGTTTTAATGCTTTTTTATATTTAACTTTAGAGCTTTTTAGGGGGTGAAAAATAACAGGAAAAAAACAACACAAACATCTATAAACTGCCAGTTCCAAACTCTTCTGGATGGATTGGTGCATTTCTGGTCGGTCTGTTATGACTTACAATTTTAGCTGATTTGAAAAACCCATTTTAAAAAAATCTCTCCTGTCTGTATGGGAGCAGCTTTATGACTCAGGACGTTTCCCCCCTTTTCTTTTTTTTTTTTTCCAAAAGCTGTTCCTTCAGTCTAACCAACATATATTTACCCTACTGTAATCCTCACTTTTATTATGCATCCGCAAAACTGCTCAAACACACATTCCCTTTATGCTCTCTTCCTTCAAACGTGTCCAAAAGTGATATCAGGAATAGAAATGACAGTTCAGGCTAGTGAAAGTCATTGGAAAATCACCAGCTCTACACGGAGAAACATCAACAGTATTTGATTTACAGTCAACACTACAGGATCTCTGCTACTCTACTTTTCTCCAAAGATTCCTCTGGGGTTTTCAGCAGAATGGGGAAAGAAGCATAAGGACAAGAAACAGTAAATGTTTCTTATTCCAAATACAAAACCCATCCAAATCTTCTTCCCTTCACACAAACACTGGGACCATTTCAGTCAGCAAGGTAAACAGTGCTCTGTCATCCTTCTCTATAAGGTCACACCACTTCACCGTTCCCACTCTCTGCAGAACACTATGCGCAACCTCTCTCTCTCTCTCAGCAATAACAGACTAATGATCCACAGGCAATCAAAAGCCCACCTCATCCGCGGCCAAACCAAAACACACCTATTTGTCTCTGAAAGAAGGACGGACGCTGCGTTTGCTGCTCACTGTAGTAATTTTCCGCTGCAGCGGCTGACAATCCTTCACATGGTCTGTTTACATTCAAACTTGCCACAGTTTCATCAGCCTACAAACATCCAAAGTCACCGCGTAAAAACAACAAAAAAAAAAAAAAAAAAACACAAAAAGCACATTTTTGCGCAGTCAGTATTTTATATCTATGACTGATGTTTTTTAAGGTTAGATTTCGCGTTAAATCGGGCACTTACTGTGATGGGGATGTAGGTTAATGGCCGATGGTAGAAATTTCCCGGAGTGCAGAGGGGGCGGATGACTCGCGCCCAAGTGGCCGGGCGAGGGAGGGATCCTCCCGGCCGCGGCCGCTGCTCCAAGTCGGTGAGACTCCATTGCGAGTCCGGCCAACAGCGGCGGGGGGACGTGGACGGATCGAGGAGGACCGAAATCTCTGCCATCCATTATCCACAGATGGGAAAGTTGTTACAGAAATAAAAATAAAATGCGTCCGTTCGGATAGATCCCCAGGAGGAAAGAAAAAAAAATGTAATAGAGCCAATTCTGGCTATAATAGTGTCTTTAGTTTCCCAGGCGATTCGGACTCCTTTTCAGCCATTCTGCTGACCTATAAAACACAACAAGGTAAACATCACTCGATGCAGAACCCTAAAACAGACCGAACCGTGGCTTTAGGTTCGGAATTTCTCCCCTTTTTCCCTGCGAAAAGGCGGCCCATACCAGCAATGACGCAGTTTAGAAAAACATTTCAAAAACTACATCCATAATAACAGCTGGACGCCAAAGCATGACCGAACAAGCTGCCCCGACTGTGCTCTAATTACACATTCGAAAAGGAGTTCAACATCTACGTATAATTTAATGTTTCGATGCTTTAACGGTGCTCCACCCCCACCTCACCTCACCGAGCATGCCGTCCTGGAGCTCTGCAGGAGCGGCCAGCTGCTCTGCGCTCACCGCGGAAAAAAAAACGCCACCGGATCCCGCTATAGAAAACGCAAAGCCTTCCGCTTTTATTTACACAAACAAATAAGCTATTTTACATCTATTCGACTGTCAAAGCTTTTTTTTCATAGCTATCTGGGAAGGGAGTTATAAAAAAATAAACCTTCGCATAAATAGCCTACTGAAGGGCGCATAAAATATACATTTCAAATGGTTTAAAAATAAATAAGGTTAAAAAAACGCATGCATCATTAATAAGCCAGGGGTTAGGTGGTGTTTTGTTGCCCACGGACTCATGTAAATTTAGTACGACTTGCTTGACCACTGGAGATGGGTGCTGGCCAGAAAACTAAAGACATGACATTTACCAACTGGAACCTCACTAAAAATCCACATTAGTAAAACTTGTTACTTTATTTACAATCTGAAGCAATAAACGGACCCTGATCGTGTGGATTTAAACCCGTAAAGTGATATCGATATCAATGCTGATTGGATCTTAATATATTCAACATCATTTCCATATATAAATGATTTTTTTCCCTAATCTTATAAAAAAACAATGACTAGTATGAGAAATGTTGAAATAAAGCTTTCCAAACAATGTGCCGGAATGTTACAATTTCAACAAGCATCAAAAAGTTCAAATACAAAACTATTTAGTAGGTTTTAAAGGTAGTTGTGTTGGATGTCTAATTTAAACCTCATCTGAATTCACCTTTAAAGGTTGCAAAGCAAAAAGATATAAATATATGTATATATACCAGCGACTCGTGATATCCAGGCGGGCGGGATCAGAAGAGCGCCTCGCTGGGAGGAAAAAACAACAAACAACAAAAAAGGAGAATAATCTCTTTTTCTACGTTTTTTACGGAAACGCATAAAGGACAAACGTTGTTTTTAATGTCACTGAAAAAGCCTCTGAAGGTAGGTTAGATCGTATCCTGCTAGGGGTGGATTAACTGCGGCACGGCGGCGGCCGCAGCAGCAGCGGGCGGAGGAGCTCTGCGTTTCAGCCACGTTTCAAACTTTTCACGCTTCCATTAAAGACGCAGAGAAACTTTCACGGAGGAGCCGCCTTGAACGGAGGAGTAGGAGACGGGAGGAAAACATGTCGAGCGCAATTACATTACCCTACCTCCATGCTTAAAATAAACAACCTAAAATCGGTTTTAAAACAAGTTTTATTTCCACTAGAAGGAAAAAAAGCAGAAAAACTAAAAACAAACTAAAAAAGGGACAGACACCCAGAGCGCTTACTTCAGTGGTGAGGATTACAGGGCAAGAGATGTTAATAAATGCAAACCTTTTCTCAAAATTCATCCAGGCTGCTGGAAAAACTGGAGTAGTCCATTACAAGCTGGTCCGAAGGTAAACTGGGGGGGAGAACTAGGGGGGGAGAGACAGCCCCTGACGCGTCCTCCTCAGCAATGAAACACAGCATTGTTTTTACAAGCCCCGCCCACCTCCTTCACCACCTCACCAACCCTGTACGTTTCAAACAGCCGCCTTCTGATTGGCTTAAGCGGGTGTCAATCAATGTCCCTGGTGCATTAAAAAAACCGCACTCTGGCCGTTCGCCAGCTCTATAAAACCAATTATGGAGCGAGGAGGCAGAGCAGTTTCAAGGTCCCCTCTCCCTTCAAGACTGAGCGACCAAAACAAGGAGAGGGGCTTTGGAGGGAGGGGGGTGTTTATGTATGGAGGGCGGAGGGGAGGCTTTACAGTGGGCCTCATCGGGAGAGTGAATAACTAATGATTAACCTGATTAATGAATGACTTTCTTTGCTTTTCATTTCCTTTTAGATATGCTCTTCACCCAGGGCTTCCAATCTGCACGGGGAGGTACGTATTTTTGTTTGCCTACTCTGTTTTCTGTGAGAGCAAATAAGTATGGGTGGAGTCCACCATGCTAAAGTCTGGTAATAATCTTAGATAATCATAACATTAAAGGAACCTGACATCGGTAATTAGTTGTATTTTAGAATCTAACCAAACTGAAACTAAAACATTTAAGCAGAAAAAAATATATTTCAAATACAATATCCTTTGAAATTTGGATCTAATTGTGAAAATATAAAAGAAACATTTTAAAAGCATTTTTTGTTGCAAAAAATGAATAGTGTAAGATCTGGATTGGTCAAACCTGGAGGAAAATATAAATTTAGAATTAGAACCATCTGCTGCGAGACAATACATAACACCTGCCATTGTGTTGTTTTGTTTTTGTAAAGTTTTATACGAGGCAACAGGTCCACACTGAGATTGGAGCCAAAATAAAAAGAAATAGGTTATACTGAAAATTCTAGAGGAAATAATAGTCTTTTTTTTTTTTAAAGTCTATATACCTGGTCATTCTTGCAGAGTTACAGAGCAGCTGCTGCCGTGATGGCTAAGCTAGAGTCCGTCACTGCAGGGGAACACATACATGCAGACACAGCTAATGGCATATTAGGGAAACCAATTAACAAGTATGTTTTTGAAACTTGTGGAGAAGCCAGAGTACCTGGAAAGAACCCTGGCATGCACAGAGAGAACATGCAAACTCCAGTCAAAAATACCTCAGGCCTGGGATTCTAACCTAGAACCCTCATGCTGCAATTATCCCAACATCACAACCCACGTTGCCTCTTAGTCCAGGAAATAAGTTACTATTAAACTACAAATTGAGCATATAAACCTTGATTACTGTTAAATTTGACTTGTAGGAAGCGATGTCATTTTGCAGCTGAAAAGATAAAAAAACCTTCTGGGAGCAAGTGATTAGAGCATCTGTTTTTTATTTAGTGAATTTAATCACTACAGTCAGTTTATTAAAATGACTCATTCACAGAACCACTCAGTTCATCAGGCTACATTTTTGGGTTTTACAGTTAAAATGGGCACCAAGCAATGCTCCGGTCACATTTAGAGTACAATTTACAGAACTGTATTTTCTGTTCCTTTGCAGTTGATTGAACAGATTTTAAAGTTCTGGAAACAGGAAACCGGTCATTTGAATTAGTGACCAATGTCACTACTATTAAGCTACTGCACCAATCAGAGCATGATTTCATCACAAACATATTTGTTTTCACAGTAATTTGTTCACATGTTGATTTGCTACCATAGCAATATTGTCCTAGAGTGCAAACAAATGGCCTGTTTCATGCAGCGGGCAAGTGAGCCAATCATTGCCATTACAGTCCCAAAACAAATCACTCCTTGATTTTGAAACACAAGATTGAGTAAAATGCAAATTTACTCTTGAGAAAACCTATCTGCAGTGTTTCTCTATGTCCAGTAGGATGGCTTGTGGTTCTTGAGTTCGTCTAAGTTAGCTTAAGCCATTAGCCTGCAGTTACTAGCTTACAGTTCCATTAAGCTAACTAGCTTTTAGCTTACAGTCACAGAAGCTAACTTTAGCCCTTAACCTGGGGTTACAATAAGCTAACTTTTGCTGTTTGCTTGCAGTTACATTAAGCTAATTTTACCCTTTAGACTGGAGTTACATTAAGCTCACATTAGCTTTTAGCTTCTAGTTACTTTAAACTAACCTTGGCTGTTAGCTTGTTGTTAAATTAAGCTAACTTAAGCTTTTAGCTTGCAGTTACATTAAGCAAACTTTAGTCTTTAGACTGCCGTTGCCTTAAGCTAACTTTAGCTGTTGGCTTACTGTTACATTAAGCTAACTTAAGCTTTGCTAAAGGGTGCCCCCTGTCTAACAGCACAAGAAAAAGTTTCAGAAGATGACTGGTGGAAATAAGAAAAAAATGTCTTCAGTGAGCCACGACTAAAACAAATCTTCATGTTAAAGTCTTAACAGTGGTAGCATCTCTCTCTCTCTCTTCCCCAAACTTGCCTCTTACCATGGAATAAAGCCTGGCTTTGGGTATGCAAATGTAAAAAAGAAGAAAAAAAACTGCAAGCTGTAGATGACACAAGGCTGGGCACCTCCAGTCCCGGGTCCAAGTCCTGAGGGGGAACAAACACACGGACATTTGCATAAGAAGAGGAGTAAAACTGCTGTAGCCTACTCATTTAAAAGCATTATGTTAAGATTCATGGTTGGGTAAAAAGGAGGGAGGCGACATTTGGGTGTAGGACTGGGGGTCCTAAATTCCCCCTATATGACCTCATTGTTGACAGCACGGTCAGAGGAGTTTTTATAATCCATAAAAACTTCACTGCTCCACGTTACATTCTTACAAAATTTAGATACAAGAAAAGAAAAAAATCAGAGGCTGTTTCAAGCTGCCCACTCCTATGCATGCCCCTCCTTATGCAGCCTGCCGGTTTCAAGGCGACCCCCTGATAGAGGACAGGAGGTGCTTCAGCAGAGCGCAGCAGATCAGCGAAGAAGCTGTGGAGGACGGTAGTGCTGCAAACGCACTGCATAAAAAAAAAAAAAGAAACATGTTTTGCCAAGTTCAGGGTGGAGCACTGATACGAGCTCCGATGCTCGATCCCCTGACCTGTCTGCTGCCCCTTTCACCCCTGATGGGACCCGAGGAGGGAATTACCAGGCGGAGATCAGAGTGATGTCCCCGGCTGGTGCCAAAGGGAGGGGGGGCAATCTGGCCTTTTGTCCTCCAAATCGTTTCGACTGAGAATTCAAACAATGCCTTCAAATTAGTGCCCCATTGTTGCTCTCTTTTCACCCCATTTGATAGATGGGTGGAGCTTTCACCCCTTTTGTTTTCTGTTGTTTTTTTTTTTCCTTTTCATGTGACATTTTCGTTCATTTGGGCTTTGAGGTGAGTAGCTGCAGATTAAACTATGCCACCTTTACAAGAGTTTGATAATTCTCTAAAGCCCTGCAGAAGATGGTGAGGGGGAAACGGGTTTCTACAGATGCATCAGAACACATCAAAATCTTAAAAAATGAAAAAAGCATGCATTTTTTCAGCTAAAAAACTACAAATTCAGTTTTTCATAACACAAGATTGCAGTGAAGAGAAAAAAACATTTTATTTGAAACGGCTGCGCTTTCATCATGACCTACACATGCGGTGGTCAGCAGACTACATCCTTAATGTCAAACAGGCAGTCATTGACATTCTCTGCATGAACTGTAAGCCACAAAAGGTCACTGCTGAAGAAGCTGAGTAGGTTGGAGGCTACATCAAAGCCATATTATTGGAAAGTTGAGTGTGTGGAAAACCTGTGATGGATAAGGTGTAAAATCATTTGGGATTGTTCAATAAACCCCCCACCAGTGTATTTAAAACCTCTATTGTTATTTTTTTATTTGACTAATTTTTATGTTTTTTTTTTTTTTACATCCGTAATCTGTAAGGCAAATAAACATGTGCAACAAATATATTGAAAATACTCCATTTCCATTTTCAATTGGTTGTAAGATTGTAGTTTATGCATTGCATGAACTAGATGGTGACATTGTTTGGAAATTGCAATATGTTGTTTTCTTGATAACAAAAAAATTGTAGCAGCTCAAAGACTAACACCATTTTTGCGAAGGGTTCGATTAAATAAGTATAATGCATCTGTGTTGGATTCTAGATGCTTGACAAAACTTGGAGCTTGTAACCAGCAGGGCTACTGATAGATTACTACTAATATATAACTGGTATTCATAAAAGAAAAAAAAAAAACAAACAAATAACTGTGTTAATCTGACTTTTTGTGACTTTTTAATGCTCATAGAGGGAGTTAAAAAGCTGCATGGTTCACCTACGCCTTTGGCTGCACCTGTTAACCTACAGTCCTGCTCACCATTATTGGCACCCATGAAGTTTAAGTGGAATATTTTCTGAAGGAAATTCATCAAGTGAAACAACATTTTACTGCTGATAGCAGGCATGGTGGAAAGGGAAAAAATGAACAGTTTTAAAATGGCCAGCAATGAGTCCAGATCTCAATCCAATTGAGAATCTTTGGAGGGTGCTGAAATCTGCCATTGG
>JAUZNJ010115648.1:0-19620 GCA_034780135.1 Jordanella pulchra | reverse complement strand
AAACTTCTTAACTTTTTTCCAGTCTCCGTGTTGGTGTTCTGCATGTGGGTTAGCGCACTTAAACCCATCATGACATGGTGAATGTTTTAGAATAAGTATTGCAAATAGTTACGAATTTTTTTTCCTGAAAATATTTTTTTATATTAAAAAAAACCCAGGATAAATAACCTTAGTAATTATTTTTGAGTGTTCCATTATTATACAACCCTTCCAGTATAAATACTAACTTCACTTCAGGTATAAGGTTTTTTCAGACACTTTAACTAGTGGTGTGCCTGGATTTATGGTATACATCCCCTTCAGGCTGGCTCCCCTCTGTAAATTTGTGAACTAGTGCAAGGCAGCGCTAGGCCTTGTCAGCAATCTATCAGCAATAACAGATTAACAAATTAGCCATAGGAAAATACATATACAATGGCAAAATACACAGAGATGATAAGAGCAGGTCGATATGCTGAGGAATATAACCTGTGCTATCTCTAACAGACTGTATTATGACTGTGAAATCAATGAACAGTTTGATTTAGAGGTAAGGTGTTTCAATACAACTAAAATATAACTTCAGGGATGCATGTAAATTTTTACCGTCTTATCTTTTAATGGGGCGGGGTAGAATCAACAGTAGAGGCGGGCTTCTGAGATTATATCATCATCTAAACACCAAACATTGATTAGCATTAGCAGAGTGATACGAATGTTTATGTTTCGGTCAGTATCCTGGGCTTGGCTGGTGCTACATCTGAACTGAGAAGAATGAAGCAGATACAATAATGAAAAGTGGTCCCTATGTCCTCCAGAAGTAACCTGAACCTGAACCACTCTAACAATAAGCTTTATCAAAAAGAAAAGTTTGAAGCCTAGCCTCAAAAGTAGTAGGGTGTCTGCCTTACTGACTAAAACTGGTAGTTGGTTCCACAGGAGAGGAGCCTGATAACTAAAAGATCTGCCTTCCATTCTACCTTTATAAAATGTTAGGAACCAACAGTAAACCTGCAGACTGAGAACAATCAGATCTCGGATATAAAGTGGAGCTTGGTCATTTATAAGACTTTGTAAGTGAAAAGGAGGATTTTAAATTCTGTTCTAGATTTAACAGGAAGCCATTAAAGAGAACTAAGATAGGACAAACATGATCTCTCTTTTCAATTTTTATCAGAACTCTGGCTGCAGCATTTTGGATCAGCTGAAGGCTTTTAACTGTATCCTGTGGACTTCCTGATCGTAAAGCATTACAATAGTCCAGCCTTGAAGTAACAAACGCATGGACTAGTTTCTCAGCATCACCTCACTCCCTAATTTTTGCAATATTCCGGGGGTGAAAGAAGGAAATTCTAGAAACCTCTTTGATATCGGATGTAAAAGACAGGTCCTGATCCAAAATAACACCAAGGTTTTTTACTTTACTATCTGAGAGTAATTTAATCCCATCCAAATGAAGTGACGGACAAATCAGTGTTTTTTCAGAGACTCTGGTCCAAAGAATAACTACAGCTTTGTCTGCTTTCAGAAGCAGAAAGTTAAGAATAGTCCAGTTTTTATGTCTTCTAGACATGCCTGTAGTCTATGTAATGGGTAAGTTTTTTCAGGATTTCTAGACAGATATAGCTGAGCATCATCTGCATAGCAGTGGAAATTAATCTCATGCTGTCAAATAATTCTACCTATTGGGAGCATATCTATAGTAAAGAGAATTGGTCTTAGCACTGATCCCTCTGGTACTCCACAGGTAACCCTGGAGCATGAGGAAGATTTATTATTGATATGTAAAAACAGAAATCTGTCAGATAAATAAGATTTAAACCAACCTAGTGCTGTTCCCTTAGTTCCTATAAAATGTTCAAGCCTTTCCAAAAGAAAATTATGATCAACTGTATCAAATGTAGCACTGAGATCTAACAGGACAAGTACAGATACAAGTCCATTATCTGAGGCCATGAGAATATCATTAGTAACTTTCACCAGAGCTTTTTTAGTGCTATGATGAGCTCTAAAACCTGGTTGAAACTCTTCAAAAAGTTCATTATGGTGTAAGTGGTCATACACTTTCCAACAATTTTCTCAAGAACATCTGTCTGACAAACATACACTGTCAGAGAAGCATACATTTTTATCACCTGTATGACATTCTGATTTGTGAATTTAGCTGTCAGACCAGCATACACCTACTTTTTAGCGTCTACATTAGACCCTGAATTTTCTCTTTTTTATTTCCTATGGATCTTGTCTGATGTAGCAAAAACCACTTGCTCTCCTCAAGCCAAGCAACTGACAAAATTTGTGCATCTGAAATTTTGAGCTCATACACACAGATTACACACGCAGGCTTGTGACGCAACACTAGAAAGTGGAAAAATCAACTTTCATTGCACAACTGTAAAGAGGGTTTCACTGACTGATCTTGAATAAGAGGAGAGTTAGCTGCACTCTGCAACCACTTTCAAAGTGGAGAAAAAAAAGATAGTTTTACATGTCCAACTTTCCTGCAATATTTTTTTTCTGTCAATTCCATTTAAATCTTCTGAACGTTCATCATTACTGCTTTTTCTATCACAGACTGCTTAGAACGTTTCAAAATGCATTGGAATTACTAATTAATCATGTTTCTTGGAAAAAAGTGACCTGACAGGGTGGATGTCAACCGTCGCCGCCGGTATCGTATCCTGTGCTTGAGTTTTCACGTCGGTGGCGATGATAGCCTTCTGTTGCTGTTGTTTGTTGCTCCACGTATGTTGAGCCCATAACAAAGTGCGAACAAGTCCAGCCTTCGCCATTCATATGTTCCAGGTCCTCCTGAAACCTCCTCAATTCGGTGCATTTTCCAAATGTGAGTGAAGGTTTCTCATTATTGTAAAGGACACCCATTAGTAAGGTAATACAAGTTGTCTCAGGCTGTTTGCAGAAGATGCAAAAGATCATAACGTTATCTCAATAAGCTTAAAGTGTCACTCTTTGTTTTTATTTTTGTTTTTAGCTGTTATGGTAATCTTACACAACAGGATCCATTTTATTTTCATTAATGTAAGTATAGATGACCCCTCACAGGAGGAATATCTCCCAGTTTTTTTCTGTGTGTGACAGAGACAAAGAAGTACCCAGGTTTCAATCCCTGTAAAAACCAAAATGCCACCAAAGCAACACATGCTAAGCTTTTTGTGCATCTTTACTTCTGGGAACTACTGTGGAGTAATGGGCCACTGAGTTTGAGACGGTGTGCCAATCTGGGTGGCCTGGGGCAAGGAACACCAAGAAACCATCAAGTCTAGTGGTTGGAGCACAAGCATGGGGGAGTGATTTGTTTGGTTTATGTTGAAATTAAGGCAGAGAAATAAGAAACTGCTGTTTACATTTTAGGTGCACTGTTCTCCCTATTTCCATCCACACCCAGGGAAAACCAAAGTATAAGAACTGAAGAAAATGCACATTGTAATGGGAAAAGGAATATTAAACAAAGTTTCACCTGGATTTATTTACAAGTCAAACTGCAGGAACTAAAAGTTGCCTCGGGTTATTATGCCATTCATTCATCAGAAAGTTTCACTACAATTTAAATGTTTTAATCACTGTATGGTTGGTGTGCAGATCTGGCTGCAAAATCTATCACTACAAGACAAGTGATTCTTGAAGTCACATATCTGATGTAAAGAAAAATATCTTTATTTTTCCTTAAGCAAGATAAGTAAATTTAGCTACTTTGAGTTAAGGTCTGGCTTTAGCCTGGGCTCTTATCACATAAACAGTCACAGACACCCTCTGGGTTTGTGTATATGTTTGCCACATCTTTATTCATCTCTCTAATAATTTATTACTTTACTAACCAGTTTCTTTATTATTCCTCTTTAACAATTTGTTGTGAGTGTTTTTGTTGGATAACCAAATACAAGACGGACAACCAAAGCAGATAAATACCCTTATAAAAAAAGACAAGTTAGGGTCACTTCTCATTTGGCTTAGTGAATTGTACCGACTTTTTTAAACCACACACATTTTATTTATGTTTCCATTAAATGTGGTGTGAATTTACTCTTAGTGAAAATGATTATAAGCATCATCTAATGTAGCATTCACCACAGTTATATTGTGTTGCATTTGTTTACAGGTACAAATAAATGAATTTCTATCAAAGTGATGAGGTATTTGATCTTAAACCCTTCAACACTGAGCTTTCACTGAAAAAAAAGTACAACATTTATCACAGAGAATAATTTGGATCTAATTTCGTTTAGGAACTTTATTTGATCTTTAAGGATTTGACACATTACAAAAAGGCAAAGATGGTGTTGTAAAATGCTTTAAGCAGTTTGGCCTCCGTCTTGGTACAGCTGATTTATATACAGTTCCACACTATTGCACACTAAACATCATAACTTAAAGACATCCAAAGAAACACACCTGCAAAAGCAATGATGATCTCGTAAGTTTCCAAACAAGACATTCTCTCATAGACAGGACCTTGGGATCCTTTCCATGAAGACCAAGAAGCAGATTAGCAATCAGAAACAACCTTGGGCAGTCTGATCCTAACTGGGCACTAGCATGATTCTGGCTGTGCTTCAGTTTCATCCAGACAATCCCCCACATAGAATGTCTCAGGCGCACAGTCTTTCCTAGATCCACTCAACACATATGATATCATTATGACCCCCCACAGCCCCCCAGTGAGGGTTGACATTATTACCACTGTGCTAAGGCCTGGATGAACACAAAACTCCTGGTTTAATCTTTGCATGAGACCTAGTTTCAACATCCTGAAGTAAACTTTTCTAAAAATGTTAATAAATGTGAGCCCCCTAAACGAACACCCACAGTGTTCAAGTCTTTTGAGGTTTGGAGTGGATTTCATCCCCTCCCAGCACCCTGCTAAGCCTATTGATGAAGCCTATCCTAGCAATACTTGATAAGTCATTTTCATTATGAAGTTTTTCTTTATACTCTTAATAAGTAATAGTATATCATTGGTTGTAATATAGAGTACAAAATTCTTAATTTAAAGATGAATAAAATCTTTGCAATTGTATTTATTTTATTTTTTCAAAATGCCTTTTTTAAAATAGCAACTTCCCAAGAAGTGAAGTGATATTTCACCTTAGCTTATATTCATTTATTTTTTAGATTTCAGGAAATGGCTTATAATCAACTTGCACATCTTTTCAGATGAGAGTCACCACCTTATTTTTACATTGACTGCATAAAAATAAAGCCATTGTTGTCCCATGATCCTCACAGGCATTATGTGATGTCAGTGACAAAATAACCACAAAGGTGTTGTGGGCTCTCTAAGGGGATTATTATGCAATCATGTGTTAACAGGGTGGGGGGGGGCGGTCAAGATCCTTTCGTCTGGTAACTGGAAACTGTCATCTAATCCACAACAACTAAACAAGAACAAAGGGAAGTGACTAGATTATTATCTTATGCTTTTGTGCATATTTTAAAGTAGTTCTCTAAGTTTCCACTGTCAAAAAAACAAGCACTTCTCATGCTGCAAGTACTTAAAACTGCAAAAATCTTTGCTCACCATATTTTAAATGTCATATTTTCAAGGTCCTCAGAGGGTTCATTCTTTTACAAAGTGTGCTTGTGTGGATAACTTTTAAGAGCTCTTTATCTTACCTGCAGTTGGCAGCAGTAAGTGTTATCTGATGGAGAAAATTGAGTCAAACCACAGGACCCAAAACTGAGAGCAAATATTTTCCATGTTTAACAATAAAAATGTAAAACTGTCATAGCAGCTTGAGAGCTTCTGTAACTTTGCCGCTTCTACGTGACAGAGTTCTTTAGCTTTTTGACACCTCCTAGGTTGAACTGAAAGTAAAAGTACTAATTAGTATTGTGCAACAACATTTTGATTTGACTTTGAATAAGTTTCCATAAATGTCAAGGGAAATTATTAATAATATTAGCAGATCTTAATGATAATTTGCTAGTCTGGGAACTATATAAATGATATAATAATAATAATAACAAAAGCAAGAGGAAAAACTAATAACCTATCTGTATCAGGGTTTTTTTGTTCTATTATAGAACAATAGATAAAGTAAATTAGTACACTGGCATTCTCAAAAGAGCAAGCACAAATAAAACAATAGGTTATTAATCACATACTTTAACTTCCTGTTAAATTACTTTGATCATGCGCTCTATATAACAATAGATATATAACAATAGGTAATCGTAAAAAAGGACAAATAGGTACAAAACTGTAAGACCAATAGCTTATAAAAAAAAATTGCAGAAATTTTACAGTTAAAGGTAAAAATGTATGTGCAAGTATCAAAATGATTTATGATGAACTGGGATGAGGACAAATTAGCTTGAAACCTAAGAAAGAAAAAAAAAACATTGCTTAATGTTTAAATACACAATGCAATGTAAAATAGAAAACTGAAATATTCTTGGAGAATAAACTCTAAATGTTGTTTATAATCAGCCAATGTATTGATGAGTTAAACGGAGCTAGAAACTACTGAGAAGCCTGCAGGAAACTTGCAAGCACTTATGAGATGGATGGACACAAGGCGTGATGATGTCATAACCAGATCTTAGCAGCTTAGTTATCAACAATAATAATGACTGCAACACCAACATGAAGCCCCTTGAAGCCCCCCTTAAATCAAATCCTATTGTATGTTTGAGTGCACTACATCCAGCTGTTGCATGACTGGCTGTGTAGAAAACAAGGCAGAGCTAATGGTTGCTATAGTACCTGGTTAGCAATAGCAGCTGGGATAGACTCTACATGTCATCTGCTTTGAAGGCTATGAGGATGTAGGTGAACGTAAATTAATTTGACAACAGCAGACAGACAAACATAAAAATACAGGCTATGCTCCATTCCTGGCATGGGTTGTGGTAAACATTTCAAATCTTTCTCTTAATAATCTTGTAACTCCTTTAAACGTACATTTTTCCTCATGGCATATTCTTCATCTTGTGCAGTGGATCTCTGCAGCTCCTCCAGAGTTGCCATACACAGTTTGTCTGCCTTTCTAGCCTCCCTAAAATTACATTCTATTCAGCCCCCCAACTAACCCGCTGTTTTGCCTCGAGAGGTAGTCACAAACCCATTATTAGTACCTAACCAAAATGAACTGTAATGGTTAACATGAGGGTTTGTACACGTACTCTATACAAGCAAAAATAGAAACAAACATGGGGACGCAGAGTTTAGTTATTATGCTCCACTTACTGTATATGGAATTCAATTCAATTTTTCAATTCAGTTTTATTTATATAGTGCCATATCACAACATATGTCATCTCAAGGCATTTCACAAAGACATTTCATCCAAATCACACAGTCAAATTAGTTAAAACAAACTTCCAGAAGACTGTAAAAGTGCTGAAAGAGATATCTTTAATGTCAAAGTTAAAAACCCATTGGTTAAGAACTGCCCTTGACTGTTTTTATTATGTTTTTATATTTACTTGCTATCATTCTGGGTTTTTTCTTATATTTTATTGTTTAATTCATGTAAAGCACTTTCAGTTGTCTGTGTACTGAATTGTGCTACGCAAATAAACTTGCCTTGCTTTGTAACAAATGAGAAGGAGTGATATGATGTAGCAAAGACAGTAGACCAAGTGAGAGCAAATGCATTGAAGGATTTCTCAAAGAACATCTCTGGCCTCATATGTGACGCCTTTCTACAAACCTGCAGTGCCATGCTTCAAGCACAACTCAGGATGTTTAAAAATAAACGTTACATGAAAGGGTGTGGCAATCTTGTTTTCATCAAGGAACGTTCATCTATTTTCTTTTTCCTTTTCCTTATACTGTATAAACTGTATAAACCTTTGTTGTTTTTTCAATTTCCTTGTCTTCTCCTTTGCCTTTACCCACTGCATTTCTGCCTCCCCTTTTCCTTTACCATATGCATTTCTACCTCTCCTTTTTTAGCCACTTGTTTTTCTACCCATGTTTTTCTTCGACGTGCAACGGAGAATTAAAAAAAAAAAAGCTTGTAAGAAAAGCGTTCGGAAACAAGTGTACATATTTTTTTTACATTTAAATTTTTCTTTACGCAAAAGTTTTGAAATATTCTTGCTACAGCAAACGTTAAGTATGAAAGCTGTTCACTCCTTTATGCATTCAGCTCCTGATTTTAGACACATGGTGCTCTGCAGAATCAAATGAAGACAACAAAATTCTAAGGATGTGAAATCTACATGAGGATCACAATACAGAGCTGTTAGCATTTCCTCTGAGGAAAGTCCTTTATATGTCTTAAGAATTACTCAGTGTGTTTCACTACAAATGAGCATGCTGATCTCGGCTTATAGCCCAGTATGATGCCATGTTATGAAAAGGGGTATGCCTTTAAATGTTTATTGCAAGCTTTGGATAGACATTCAAGTTATGTGGATAAACATGTTTTCATTGAGTCGCAGTTGTGCCATAGACTTTCAGTCTTCAGATGATCGATTGAACCAATCCCAGCTTCACACTTCTGGGAAAAGTTATCCTTGCCTAGTCTACAGTATTTCTAGGTCTTTATGACGTTACATTCTCTGATACAACTTCACAAAACACCAGTATTTACACAGACTAAATTACACAAATCCAGATTCTATCCATCTTGTTCTGCTTATCTGTCAGGGTCACAGAGGGGCTGGTACCTATCTCTAGCTGAGGACATACTGGACAGGCCTCCAGTCCATTGTAGAAAAATGCAGCCCCTTTTCACTCATTGACTACTGACTAGCTACACTGGGTTTCATTTAAGAAGTAAAATCAACTGTTCGTTTTCAAAGCATGTTTAAAACAATGTACTGTGTACATTTCTCTTTCCACTTAAGAGTGATTTTCTCCTGTATTGTTCTATCACAACACTCAACTCACTTCAATTCAAATGTATTAATCAACAACCATAACTGCTACAGAGTGCTGTACATTCTAAGGAATATTTAAAATGTATAGAAACAATATAAAAAGTTTAAAAGAATAACACAACTGTAATAAAAAAATAAACTCAATTTAGACAAATACAACTGTGCAAAACAAAACAATTAAAACAAAACTCAAAAACAGCTTTCATTCTGTGTTGAAAGCCAAAGAAAAGTTTTAAGACTAGTTTTCAAAGTAGACAGTCAGAAGGACCGTCTAATGAGGAGAGGGAGCTTATCCCATAATTTTGGAGCAGCAACTGAAAAAAGTTCTGTCCCCTCTGAGCTTCTGTTTGGACCTCAGTACCTCCAGAAGCAGACCTTAGGCACCGAGTAGGAGCATAGGGGTGGAGAAGCTCAGAGATGTAGGGAGGGGCCAAACCATTTAGAGACTTAAAAACAAATGAAAGAATCTTCAACAAAGGCTACTGGGACCAAACACCATTATTTCAGGGGAGGTTTTTTCGTTAATATATGAAACATTAAGAACCAACCAGGATTTAATGTCATCAAGGCAGGCCAATAGTGGAGAAAAGGAAAAGGCATCTTTCTTTTTTAATAGGCACATATATCTGATTATCATCAGCATAAAAATGACAAGTCACGCAGAGCCTTCTCAGGATAGACCTCAGGGGCAGCAAGTAAAGAGAAAAGAGCAGGGGTCCTCACACTGAACCCTGTGGAGCCCAAATTTGGAAGCGGAGCAGAGTTAAATTCACACTCACACTTCTATTAGAAAGATGAGACCTGAACTAGTCCACTGTAGTACCAGGGATGTCAACAAGGTAGTTTAACCGAGACACTAGAGTGTTGTGGTCCAGTGTGAAAGGCTACTGTTAAATTTAATAGGACAAGAATAATGTGGTCACCAGTCATTTGCCAAGAGGATGTCGTTAAACACCCTTAACAAAGCTGACTCGGTGTTGTGCAGAGATTTAAAAGCAGACTGAAACACCTCCAGGACACCATATTCATCTAAAAAAGAAGACTTAAATTGAGTGTAAACAATTTTTTCTAAGATTTTACAAATAAGAGGCTGCTAACAAATGGGCGGGAAGTTGGCCAGGTAGGGGCTTAAGTAGGGGCTGGACCACAGCATGTTTAAAACCTCAGCTATGTCATAATGGTTCAAAATGTTACAAAGTTCGAGGTAGTAACACTATTTTACAATGCATGTATGAAACAAAATATGATTTCTAAATCTCCACAAACCTGAATAAACCTGGTTTAAAGACTTCTTAAAGAGATTCAATTCCTTCCTGTTCCTTCAAGGTCACTGACTGCTGTCTATTAGAGATAAGATACTGACTGCTCCTAGCTACTGCTCTTTATCTTACCCACCTCTATAGTTGCTGTTTATATAAACCACTGTTGGAAACCTCTCCTGCGGGTAAAAATATTCTGTATAAATTACAAACGTTTAATTTCTCATCATTACCCAGAGCAGAGTTTGTGATGGGGTTTTCCTCAGGAGCCTTGCTAACAGTACATGTGTACGCACACGTGCATTTTGGATGACTGTGTCAAAACGCCTTGGAGTCGTTAAGAGCTCAGCGACAGATAGCACGCAAGTTTATTTATACCTTACAGTAATTTTTTGGTGTGGTTGTCTTTGTGTACGCACATGAGTGTTTATGTGAGTGTGTGTGCGCAGAGGCAGGAATGCTCTGCCGCCTCTAATTAACTTGATATAGATGTGAGTGACTCAGCAGCAGTTGACAGCGTAACCATCTCTCGTCTCACCTGTTTATACATGCAAACACACACTCTTCTACACGGTAGTGGGACAGCGAACCTGTTGTGAACCTCTGGGAGACTTTTCTTCCTGCGCATAAGGGTGAAACTCCGAGCTTTGCGTGGCAAAATAAATGCAACTATAAAAAAACAGGCATGCCATAACTAATCCATGAATGTCAAGTGAGGGGCAGCATTTCTTTATGTTTGCCAGTGTGCATGTGTTTGTCTGTCTGTCTGATGTAACCTGGCAGCTCAGGTGCAAACAGAGGGCAACATGCCGTTTAAAGGTAGCTACCTGTAGCCACAGGTAGGCCAGGAAATGAACGTTCAGGGGAATTAATCAGCGGCTATTCAAGTGAAACGGAATACAAACAAACATGCAGCTTTCATAAAGCAGGAAGTTTCTTTTAATTTCCTGCTATTTAGGGCGTTGCAGTTATTCTCTCTCATACTATAGTCTAACTATTAGTCTCTGTTTATGACATTCAATAGATGTGTCTTGGACAAAATTTGGGATTGGTGTGATTACAGCAAATACAACCAACTGTCAACCTTTTATTAAACACAAAGCCAAGAACGAACAGACAAAAAAACTAAATGTTCTTTGCAGTGAAGTTGCTTTAGAATTCATGCAATTTGATCTTCCTGTTGCCACTAGTGAATCACTTTATGGCATATTTGTGTCTCACCACCACTGTAAACAGAGAAGGAACTTAAAGTAGCAACTGTGTTTACCTACTGTTAGATCTACATGTTTCTGCACTGCAGTAGTTCTTGTGTAAATAGTGATTTTATTTCTACCAATTGAAATATTGTTTCCTTTTTTTACTCACAGTTAACTGGCATATATTTTAATAAAGACATCTGAATAAAACTTAAAAGTTGTATTTTAGGTTTTTAAAGTCTAAACCAATGTGTGAAAGATATGTTTCAATGTAATACTAAGGAATCTGATCAAAGAAAAGACGCAAGAAAAAAAGACGTTATCAAATATCAGAGTAAAGGAGGCAAAAAAGACTTAAAACAGTGCTATGATTAAACCAAAGCAGTAGGGCTTTAGAGCCAACATATAATCTACATATTTGTTATCTAAATGAAAAGTGGATAACAAATGTTCGCTGGAAAATTTCTTACAGAAACCAACTTTGTTCAAAAAGTAAGCAAAAGTACATTTTGGAAAAATTCACTAGGTCTTTTACTTTCTGTTATGGGTATTTTGTTGTTTGACAAGCAAAAATAACACACTGCAATGTTAAGATCACAAACAGACAAGTACAACAGACAGAACTATTCCTGCTGAAGTTCATGACCTTGACTGGCATGCTGTGACAATATCATCATACTTTGCTCGGCATCCTTCAGTTGACCTATGAAAAATAACAGCTCTGCCAAGCTCCAGTTAACCTTGGGTTTAAAGAGATGCAGGTGGTGGCAAAAAATATCCCAAATACTTCGGTCAGATAGGGTTGACGGAACTGAAAATATAAGACACTGACCTTATGCCCTCATAGAAAGAAGCTAATACTACCAATACCTGACCAGCCATTCTGTGAAATATAATCCACTTATTTTAATCAGAAGAGTTTTTCAGCTACATATCAGTATGCTACTGTGACTTAAAAAAAGTATTTGCCCTGGTTTAGATTTATTTTGTTTATTCTAACACCCTTAACAGCAGAAAACTGTCATCAAGTGTTTGTGAAGGCAGAAGTTTTTTACATCACTTTTCTTTTTTTTGCCAAATTTGTTTTTGAATTGTTTAAAATCAGTAAGATTAGAGGGAATTTAAGCATGAACAACCTGTTTAGACTGATAGAACAGCAAAACCTTTAAATTCAGACTCTGAATTTGGCACTATTCAACCATACATGGCAAAGTTGGTCTGATCCATCAAACTACAACTGCCTTGTTTCACTGTTTGATTTTGTTACTGTTATATATCTCGTTAGTTTTCTACTGAATGTTACAGAAACCCCTTTTTAAAACAAATTCTCCATTTTTATCTGGTAAGTCCAGAAATTTTTCTCCCAAGGTCCCAAAATAACTTGATAATCCCCCCAAGATTAGTGGGGAAATGTAAGATAATCCTAGGTTGCTTCCTTAGGTTGCTTTTGATCACATGTTTTTGAATGCTATTTAAATTCCACCTCGATGACTAGGCCTGCATTATATGATATCAAAAGATGAAATGGATTTATAATTCATCAGTTTAATGGTTAAGATATAATTTAGAGAAGGTTTAACAATTGCTAAAGGCTGTTAAAGACTTGAAATTGGGTTGTAGGTTACCATTCCAACAGGACATCATTTTAAATTGCCAGTAGCTCAACATCAAGATGATTCCACACTGATGCCAAAATCATCAAACAGATTTGAGAAAGAAAGACAAGACAAGAAGAAAAGGAGCTTATGCACACAGAAACTCTGCATCTTGTACAAATACACCTGGAGCACACCCAGTATACATGACAACTTTGCCAAACAACCACTTAAAACAACCACAAAGAAAGAGGTGTTTGCAAGCTTCGTAGATACACTACACCACGGTCAAGTCCTCCAACAATAACTCCCCAGCAAAAACACGAATCCACAATGTTTGTCTGTTTGATGTTCCTGGCTCTCCATTTTTCTAATCTTCGAATTCAAAAGAAGGGCGCCTGAAAGGCAGAGTGGAGATGTTAAAGTACACGGTTTGTGTCGGTAAAACCCACGGATAACAATAAGCGTTTTACACTGAGCAGGAATTCAGAGAACTTGAGGAGAGAAACACAGCAAACAATAGTTGGATATGAAAGAGTGACGAGCTCTCTAACATGCTAAATCTCCGTCTTTGTGCCTCAGAGCTTTGATCCCAAACTTTCCAGTGAGCTCCTTATTGACTCTGTTTGCTCTCATTCAGATATATTAAGACTTTCTATTATGAGCCGACATAAGAAACAGCCTGTGGTATTTGCTTAAAGATTAGTTTACTTAAAAGGAACCAAAATTGTACTGAAAAAAAGACCTTCCATTGACAAAGATGAGAGGCAATATGCACAGTTGAGTCATTTAGAGAGTGTTTCACTGAGTATCTGTTTCTTCTGCTGTTAGATAAATATGCATTGAAAGTGGAGCTTAAAAAAGCATGCCTTGTGAGAGAAAACATAATCTTTTATACCTTCAGTAGAAAACATTGTTTACTGATATAGAGTTTAGAGCCAAACAACTACTGGAAGGCTGATGCAGACCTCTCAATGTATGTTTGTCTACAGGGTTTTGTGTACTTTTAAGGGCATGTTTGGGTTATCTGTTGCCTAATACTAGTATCCATTGAGAAGTGAGAGTTCAGCCAGGTCACACTGGTTCCCCTAAGGACACTGAACATTATAGACTTCTGACTTCTGACCTTGTCACTTGACTGATCCCCTCCTGTTTGATTGACTACAGTCTTGGAATTGTCTGAACACAAAAGCTTCAGCGGTGTGTAAACAAAAGACACTAGGTGCAGAATATTAAAAGCCTACAGTTTTAAATTGACAGTTTTGATATATTTCAGCTACAAGTTTGAGATGTCACCCCAGATGACAAGGCTTTCTTGGGGTGCGGTGGAGAGAGTTTGCCTGCGAGTATGAGGTAGATCCTTTGGTAATTTGGTGCAACCAGAACAGTCTGGAGCTCAACTCTCTCAATAACAGTGGAGATTGTTGTAAACTCTTGAAAGAGCACAGCTCACCCTCCCCCATCAACCCATGCAACTCCCCAGTAGCCACTTTGAACTCCTTCTTCCTGGGAATCATCATTACTCAGAACTTCAAGGAACTAAAGAAAAACTTCACTTTCCAGGAAGACTCGGGAGATGATATACTTCCTGCAGCAGTTGAAGTTCTTCAGGATCAAAACCTCTCGCCAAAAGTTGGCTTCTTTCCATCAAAAGCCTGTCTCATTAACAAGGCCACTGACACTTTCCTGTGGGAAAAAAACCCATGTCTGCCCATGTATATAGTATTTAATCTGATCCATATTACTGCTGTTGTATATTTTAAATATCTGCTATGGTACTCTTCTCCTAGAAAAAGTCGCACTGTTTTGCACTGTTCAAAGCAGTCACATAAGACCTGCATGTGTTTATTCTACATGATGTTTCCAAAGTCATTTATGTCAATCGTATGTTTTCTTGTCTGGGTTGCACCTTATCACCAAAACAAATGTCTAAAACACTAGTTAGCAATAAAGCTTTTCCTGATTCTGATTATCATTAAAACTGTTTCGACACATCAATTCATGAGGCATTTATATGGTATGCCACAAAAAGAAACGAAAGAAATGGAGAGAAGGGTGTTGCATGTTGAAATTCCTTCCAATCTAACAAATCGTTGCACTCATTTGACCGCCGAACCGAGAAACACAAGTATACGTGCATAATAATTGCAACAGCTTATGTACTGAACAACACCTACACACATACTTACCTATGCTATTAATTTCCACTCCCAGGGGAGGCTACACTCAAGGAATGTGGAGCAGAAAACCTTGTCTTTGATTGTTTCTGCTTCTCAGAACATGAAGGGATGAGCAAATACAGCAGACAGGTTGTGGGGGTTCATCTTTCTGTAGTATAATTACTGACAGAGGAAAATAACTTTTATTAAAAATGTCAATATTTTCAAAAACATTGGAACATGAAAGTTTGCCTTTCTCAGCCTCTATAAGAACGTTTACTTCGGGTGTTGAAGAGGAGTCCCAGACTGACTGTTGAAGCTCAATCTAGGAGAAGCAATGTGGCGATTGTCCTTGCCTGATACAATGGACCAGTTATTTACTGTCACTTTATTATTTAGGAGTTAACTTTAGTATGCTTTTCTAGTTTGTATATGTGTTATGGTTCTCGAGGTGGCTTACTATACAAACTACACTTGTGTAGACTTTTTTTAAATGAGCAAATAGCTTTTTTGCTCATCCTGACTATTGCCTTTAGTGTGTACTGATGTTCGCTGGCAAGTGTGACATATGGATGATGGATAAGATGAAAAGGTCCCTGATAAAATAGACCAAAATATTTTTTTTCTGTAGGGTTACCAGAGCTTAAGAGAAAATATGGAGTGTCTGTGATCTGAAGAAGGTTGAAGTTGAGGACTAGTTTCTCCATGCCTCATTATGCATGATTATGCCTGATAATTATATTTAAAAGATCTGCATTTTATATATATATATATATTTAGGCAGAAGTGTTTTTAACAAGAGATCTGGAAATATTTTAATTGAAGGCACTTTACAGAGGCATTTCAATCAAACCATACATTCAGAGTGGTTAAAAGCCTTCTTTTTTCTAAGGAAAATCAGCTGATTGCATCGAGTCATTGACTTAGCAGGACTCACTCCTCCTCGAGTAGCATTTGGCGACAGTTGCTATTCGCTTGCATTGTGTTGTTGACTCTTTTATCTAGAACATGCATGCAGCACCATTGGAGAGAGAAGAAAAGTCCCTTTTAAAAGGAAGAAACCCTCAAAAGAGACAGGGTTAGAGTGACTGGCTTTCTGCTGAGGTTGACTGAGGGTTCAAGAAGAAAAAAAGCAGAGATACAAGGTGAACATAGCAGCACTGATCCATAAGTACTTTCTATGTTATAAATGTAACAGTAAACTATGCCCATAGGTGGCTCTGTCTGGGAAATAACCAGTTAAGCAGATGAACTCAGAGCCAGTTTTAATGTCTAATGTTGCAAAACGGCATCTGCAACTTCCACCTTCACCTTTCTGGTCAAGTGATGACAAAGTTTGCTCACCTTTCCAGCAGAAAAAACAAGCAACTTGGACATCCCTTTGAAAACATCAGTCCTCCCCCAGTGATTTCAATCATGCAAACCCTGTGTTGATTCGGGTTTTTTGTCTCACTTGGGTTTATTCTCATCCGCTTTATGATGTGATACAATGTAGGTATGATCCTCCATGAATTTTGGGCTGACCACTGAATAACAGATTTTACTTGCATCTGTCTGTTCAGTTGCTCTGTAGTTACCAATGCGTTGTCTATGTAAAATAGTATAAATAATTTTGAGTATCACAGTTTAAGTAATGAACTAACAACTCTTTAAAGAGAGAGATCCTTTGTTTTATAAACCACATTTATTGTAATTTGTTTCAAAATTGGAGTCATGTTAATTTTATGAACATTATCATGATTTACTTCTTTAGAATTTTTCTTTTTTGTGATTTATTTGACTTTAGCCATGGGCAAGACACTGTCTGGTTTGGGTGACGTTTAATTATGTTGATAATCTGGATAACCGGGGGAGGGGGGGTTGGGTGGAGCTGCTTGGCTCTGCTTGCTCTGGCTGCATATCCACAGCCAAGTGTGTCATTTTATGTGGGAAAGCCATGTCTTGCTATGTTTACAGTTATGCCATTCTCTTCTCATTTACATATAAGATATTGAACAGTATCAAATCACAAATTTAGGGTTAAGGATATTTCTGTAATTTAAGTTTATACTCTCTTTACAGCTGAGTGATTTTAAAGGATTCTCTACACCTCTCAATGATAAAATTTCCTTTTGCCATGCTTCAAATATTTGCCCCACCATCCTGCTTCATTTCCTGCATAACTCTGATGTAGCAGAAAATGCTACACTTCTGACTTAAAGGTTTAATGCAAAATGGTTATAGTGTGCAAAGCCTAGATAAGACAACTAGCAATATAACTAAAAGCTGAAAGAGAAGTCCATCCTGTACTGCACTGGTGAATTATCTTCAGCTTTTTGCTCTCATAGATGAAAGATTCCCAGAGGAGAAAGAGACTGAGGTTCAAGCTGAGTGGTGTCTTAGTACTTCTGAAGCAAATGTAGTTTGTTATCACAGCTTATCCTCTACCCCCCTGCACTTGTTTTTCCCCTCCCTCGCTTTGCAGAGTGACAAAGCAAAACCCCTGCTGTGTTTCTCAAGCTAAACACTCCATATTAACTCACACAGATACACAAATACACACTCCTGTGTGAACCATTAGTGCAGACTATCCCATATATGCTGTAGTCTATTGATGCATGTGGAAAAATAAAATGAAAGTAAAGGGGAATGTGTTGAAGGTTAAAGGAGCTGATGTCGTGCGATTCACCTTCTCCTACCATGCCTAAACATAAGTTATCTAATCTTGTAATCAGTTCAGCAGACATACGAGTATATGCACACTACTTTTTTATGTACCAAAGTAACCAGTATTTTGGCAGGTGTTTCTCTGCTTTCCTTATCATGAAGAGATAATCAGGAGTTTGAGAACACAAATACCCAGACAGTCACACTAAAGTATAATCATGAATTGATCAGATACATCAGATGATTCTCGTTCAAACAACAATAATGTTGCAAAGCATTTCAAAAGTTAACTAGTCATGACTATGTTGCACAATTGTTGCTAAAAAACTGACCTTCATGGGAAAAAAATATAGGAGTGATATTCATACCCATAATATTAAAGTTGTGATGTTTAGTAAATTAAAATAATCAAGGAAATCTTAATAAACTTGCAAAAGGAAAAACTGTATTCTGATGTAACATCATACATTGGGGAAAAAAAGGTTATATGTCTGTATAAAGCGTATGTTAATATCTTATTTCAGTTGTTCATCAACCCAAACCTTCATTTTGCGGCTACAGAACATAATATTTTTTTTCTAAAAGTAGTAACAGCAATCTTAAAAGCTAGATGCGTCACTTTATGTTCCTGTCCACTGAATCTTAGGTTGCAAGTATGAAGGAATGTTTGGGTCTACATACCAACCTGACACTAAAGACGTAAGAAAACCTGGTTAAAAGAGTCCTCTGAGAGTATTTGTGTGTAAATGTAAGTATTTGGATTGGATTTCCATGTGTAGGGTTCTGGAGTAAAATGAAATATACAGAGCCTTTCTGGTCTTTATTTGCTTGGTTCATTATTGATTCAAATAAACTTCAATTTCCCAACCTTTTGTCCCAATTTCTACGGTACAGTTACTCCCAGTATACTTTTTTCTCATTTAAAATGATTATGGTGATATTTGTTAGCCAAGTCCTAAACTCCTAAAAATCACTCAACTGTAAAGTACGTAGGTCATGTACTTAGGCTACTTAATATAGCAAGGTGAAAAGTAAGACATCAGATGCTAAATAGGATAAAAGACAGAATAGAATAGACTCCATTATACCAGACTTAACCATGCTAATTATATGTAATCTTCACTCGAAAAAGTTCAAACTGAGAGTAAAACCTTCTAACCAATACTCTAGAGTTAGTGCTGTAGTCTAAAGCTGTTATCTAAGGAGAAAGAAGCTTTAGATTTAGGAATTTTTGGCTAGATGGTATAATTAACTTTGACCTTCTTTATTGGGTTTCCCTGTTTTTGTCTTTGACTTCCAGGAAATCCATTTAACCTTTGCTGACACTGACGTGTTGGATACTGAGTAGCAGTGTTGGCCTCGGTTGCATCTATTAAAAACTTGCAGACTCCACTCTCCCAGTGCCGAAAACCTGATTTTGAAATTGACTCTGTTTTGATGTCATTTATTGAACTGATTAAATGAAGCCTGAGTTTACAAGTCATGTTGGAAAAATGAAAAAGTGTTCTTTTAACAAATATGGCCCACCAGTAGGGAGTGGGAGAACCAGACACGATCAAAACAGTCTGGTACCTCCTAATTATGCTGGTTAACATCTTCGTCAATGTTGGATTGAATCCTATTTGTTGAAAGATGGCAACAAGTGACAAAGAACCACTGACATATTAGATGAGAGAGTTTTACTAATGATTTTATATAATTTACTATAGTTCTTCTGTCTTTTGCATTGTTGTAACCAATAAACTAAACTCTCCCTAACTACCTAATAAATGTCCCAACATTTGAGTGGAAATATATTGGCTTTCCAGTGGTGTAAGATTAGGAGCCAAGAACCAAACAAAATCAACCAAACTCATATGTCTGTTGGGATCCGGAGCCTGTCGCTCCATCTTTCCTCCAGCAGAGTGCGCCGTGGGTCTCCTGGGCTGATGCCCTC
>JAUZNJ010115638.1:0-19621 GCA_034780135.1 Jordanella pulchra | reverse complement strand
CAGACAGATAGATATGTTGTCACACATTTAGATTCATTTGTTAAAAGAGATTCAATAAAGGAGTCCTATTAAGGTTTATGTGAGAGAGGTTGAGGTGTTTACACCAGGGCCTTTATTTGGTTAGAAAGCTTTTGAAGTTTAATGATGAACAAATCCTAGGAAATAGTTACATGAACAAAAAGGACCCCAATGGTAACGTAACAGTTTTACTCATTTTCTATTTAGATATGCTTGGTAATTGTGTATTACAAGTCCAATCACAGTTGGTGGAAATGAAATAAAGCTCAGAAACAAGAAACCTTCCATTAACCTTCAAATTGTGTAAATCATAATTATGAAAATTAATATGCTAAATGGAAAACCTGCAATTTTGGGAAAAAAAATGTTCTTGATAAAGACTTTTTACTGTTCAATAATTATAAAAATAAAAAAAATGTTATTGATCTCTGAGCAACGCCTCTTGATTCTTACAGAAGTAGATGTTTCACTTCTGTACAAACGATTGTAGTCAGTGGTGACTGTATCTTACTCAAAGCAGCATATCTTCCAATGCCCCTGAAATGCAAGGCAGACAGGCAATATTGTAATTACACGAGATAGCCATGTTTTACTCTGCTATGTGTAGGTAAAGCTGCATTGAAAATGACAATGAGTTACCTTCTTAGGAATCAAATAGTTGATTCTAATGCTCCTGGCGTACTTAAAAATGTTCCTCCTCAGCATTAGACACAAAACAAAAAATGCTGATAATGTTTTATCTTAGTGCCAGTAATACACTATACCTCTCTGGCACTGACAAACATGTTTCCTGTGGGAGCATCTAATCTCTGATGCCGAGGTTTCCAACACCTTTATGTCACCTCTGCTCCAACTGCAAAATGGAGGCAATCGGTTGTCTGGGTAACATACTTCTCTCCTGGCTTCTGTCATGCAAATCTCTAAAGAAAGGGCAAAAAGTTAAAGAAGTTAAGTGGAATGACAGAAAGCAATTGGGGGAGCTACAGGCTTGTCTCTGATTCATTTTCCTTCTGCCTACCAGTTTTTTTTACTTCTTTTGGAAAGATGGCCAGTATGGCATGAAAATATCACTGTCTACCCAGTTTACTGGCTATTGCAGTCATGAGCTTAGGCTTCCTTTGTGAGGCATTGCTTTAAGAAGACAGAAAAACAGAGCATGCTTCTACTTAAAACAAACACAAAAGGCACCAAGGTTACAACATTCAAAGCTGAAATAATTCTGAAAAGAAGAGGGATTGACTAGTCTGGTAAATTAAATCTACAAGAGCCTCTGTGTACCTCGGGACCCTCACAGGGGCATTTTCTCCTCAGCGGCCTTAGAGCACCCTTCCTCCTAATGGAAGGGAAGCAGAACAGATGGGACACAAATTGCACTTTCATACACCTCAAGGTTCAAGGCAATTTCCCCTCTGTGCCTGTGAAGTTCTCGGATTGCCTCTCCATCCTTTGAGCCTTTCACTCTTCAAAGAGGTCTGGGTTTGTTCAGTTCCCTGATTCTCCCTCTCACACACATACTCACACCAAACACACACCCACACACAAACCTAAGGTTCAGTTCATGCAAAGTACTTTATATGTTTCAAGTTATCTTATTTATGCTTTTCATTTTTTAAGGAAACCAATTCCATTTATATTGCTTGTATTGCAGGTTTTGGAAAGATTATTCACGTCCCTTGGACTTTTCTACATGTTTTTCACATTACGGCCAAAAACCTGTATTTTAATGAAATTCTATGTGAATGACTAACAAAGTCTTTTAATAAATGTGAACTCAAATGAAAATTATTCAACATTTTGACTGTTTTGTGGTATTTTAATGTTTTTTAGGATACAACAAGCTTAGTAAACCAATTTGTAGAGTACTCCAAACATAAAAATACATTTTCCTTGAAAATGATGTTTCTTTTCAATGCAATATTTTGCTTTCTTACAGAATTACTAACTATTCTACTCCACCAGTCTTCTAATTAACTTTGACCAGCTTCCCTATCTTTGCTAAGGTGAAGCTTTTTTTTTACAGCATGACTTTGTTACTGCCATTTTAAACTTTGGGTAATGTCTGTTCAAGGCTGCGTTTTAGGTCCCAAAAATGCACTCATATGTTGGTCCAGATTTTCAGTTCTGGACTTGTTTTTATTTTAAAGCACCTTGTTCCAGAAACCAAATGCTTCCAAGCCCCCTAGATGTCTTTCTGTCGATGATGCCTTTCATTTTCATTAAGACCAGCCTTTAAGAGTGCATGAGTTAAGATTTTCTTACTGATAGATTTTTACACTTGAGTTGTGGAACTTTGCAGCTCCTTCAGAGCAACAATAGCCTCCTGGCTGTACTTCTGATTAATGCCGCCCCCTTCCCAGTTACTCAGTGTATGTGGATAGCAGTCTTTTGGCAGGCTTCTAGTTGTGCCACAGTATTTTCATTCTTAGATCACAGCCCAAGAGACCCCTGTAAGACATTAAACGGCTCTTTGTACTTTAAATAAACTTTATTTCTGACTTGTATCCTGTGTCCCTTGGTTTTTTATGCTATTTGTTCATTTTTAATACTAAAAATGAACTAACTAAGCTGTTTTTAAATGTATTACAGTGGAGTGGACAGGTAGGTGACTTTTGAAGGCAATACACACAAACTTCCAGACTTTTCAGGTTTCTATTCATTCATTCCTATTGTACTGTACAATTACATACTACTTTTGGTTGGTCTATCACATAAAATGATTTGATTATTTGGATGATTTGACTTTGATTGCGTTTATAATGTAATTTCATATTTTACGACACATGGCAAGGATTTATTGAACGCAGAGGAAGTATTTTGCTAAATGATTTCATTACAACGACAACATGTAATGTCACCAGTTTGTCTCCTACTCTCTTTAAATGCAAAACCAAGAGAAAAGCAATTTCTGGAATGAATTTCCTTGCCTTCATTTGATGTTTAGTGTACATACTACCGCTGAATGGCCCAGGTGCCAGCAGAGCTTCTGTGGAGATAATAAAAGACCTCCAGCAGCATTGTTTATGGCACCATTAACAAACAAACATTAGGGCCCATTTGACTAAATACTGCTGACAGAGAATATGGCGATCAATCACCATGGCAACCAACCCCATTAATTAATATTGCACTTAGAAAAAATAGGAACGTTAGCGTGATGAAGATGGAGTACACAGATTTGTTGTGTTTTGATGGTTCTTTTTTTCTCCCTAAAATGTTTTCTTCATTTTTTTTTTTTTTTTGCTTCCTCGATGTGCTCCAGCACACCTCGTCTCTGGCCTTTGTCCGACGCCTGGCTCTGCATACCAACCGATGGGTTAACTGCGTCCCCAAAGCAATTACGGCCAATTGTGGCACTAGTTAGCAATTAGTGGATTAAATGTAATGAGTCTGCCGTTGCCCTGGCGACTGGATTTTTTTTCAATGATACTTGTCAAAATGAAGGGCCCTCTAAAAAGGAGGCCGTGGGTTTTAACAGATGGAGACAGATAGGGCCAGTCCATTTAGAGCTACCATCACTTTAGTTTGTTATTGAATGTAATTAGTTGTTTTTATGTAAATGTAAAATGAAAAAAAGAAAAAAACAAGTAAAAAACATTGTAATTAACCTCTGGAATCATTATTGTTGGTAAAGCAGGCTGAGCTTCGGATGAACCTTCGTCTGTTGGTAAGAACACCTGGTGTGGGCGGTTTGAAACTCATTTTGCAGTGTTTTTTGAGCTTTTGTGCGTGACATATGAAATTAGCTGCTGTCAAGTAAATTTTGATGTCTATATGGCAGGTCTAATGGCGAGGCAACACTGTATGATGAAGAAGTTGTGTGCACTCAGCTTGTATGATGTTCCTTCAGCTGTCAACCATTCTTATTAAACTGTTCCGTCATATGCATATTGCAGAAATACCGTACCATCTGTGCTTTTGTCCCTTCAGGGCCCTGACATATTACAGTGTGAAGAGTCTTATTGAGCAGCATAATGGATTCCAAACTACGGCATTTCATATCCCGTGTAATTTAATCACAACATAGGATTGGTATCTGATGCCCGTTCCTCTCCTTTTATGAAACCTTCTGTGCAAACAGGGCCAGAATCCAAAAATGATTTATGACAGATTCACCAAGAGAGGCCATGGGGGGAGAGAACAGATTAGGTAAAAATCTGGGGAGATAAAGATTAGACGTCTGTCTGGTGCTGAGGGCAGTGAGACAAGCCCTGTCTGTATAAAGCTGAGGGAAATGTGCTAAGGGCGCTGACAGACAGCAGCGGACAACTCAGAGCTGACACAGACATCATCTTTCTTTTTTTCCTCTTCCAAGGGCAAAGAGAGAAATGTGACACTGCCACTTATATACACTCCTCCTTAGATGGTCATCCTGTACTTTATTTAGCAACTCTTGTGAACGTATACAACCTTAGAGTGGAGTGTTCCTCTAAATGAACATGTCATCACATTTCCAACCAGTAAGTGACACAGTGGTAGGGATATATAATGGCTACTAGTGTGCACAACCAAGCACTTGATCGCAGCTAGAGAGTAGAGGTCTGATCCTGTCAGCTGAGAGCATAAGGAGTGGACAGCATGATTTATCCAGCTTCTCTGGGCAGCCTAACGCTGTGGCAGGCAGCATCTGGAATTGACAACAGCAGTTACAGTTAGATTTGTTGTTTGGGTCCCAGTGCCTGAGTAGAAATTTTTAATACTGATACCATTTGTTTCAATCCAAGACCAATGCCTTAAATTTTGAAGTAAGCTTTAAGTAGAATTTGTCCTCATGTCTTCAGCTTTATTCATTTTTTGCTGTTGATTCTATACAAGTGTGATTCTTTATATATGCACAGTCCTGTCAGAAACAGAGCTGCTTAAATTAGAGTATTAATGAATGTGTAAACAGCCAAAGCACTTTAGAATCTAAAAGCTGATTGAGGTAGGGTTTTTTAAAGAAAAAAGTAAGAGACATTAGATGCAGGAACAAAATATGTCTAAATCCATGTCTACTTTAAGGTTAATGTGTTAAAGGTCTATTTTCAAGCAACTCTTTGCAATACTAGTGGCCTTCCTGTGGTGACAGCAGTACCTTTCACCAACTTTATGTTTGCACAGGATACATAAAGAGCTGTCTTGAATTTCCCCAACCCTATATATGCTAAAAATTATAGCTTACTGACTGACAGGAGAAAAGCTATTTGTTGTCATAAAAATAGAAGTCGTTAATTGACTTCATTTCAAAATTCTTACTTGTAGTTACATATAACTGAGTAAGAAAGAGAAATAAACTGTTTTGAGAGGAAAAAGATGAATATCTCTAAATGTTTACAGTCCAATTCCAGTCCTTCCTTCTCTTATAATGTACGATTGGAACTTAAAAATAAAAAAGAAAACACAAATAATGGTAATAAAAGGGTAGTTTATTTGAAAAGCACTTTACATAGTTCAAACTGTATCTAAATGATACCCTAATCTTGTATGATTACTCATGCCCGTTAAGTAACCATTTTTTATGATTTTTTTTTCTGGTTTGATTTCAAATCTTGTAACTCTAGGAGCCAATTTAGAGTAAAATATTTGTTATCTATTTTTAAAATGTTCTGTCAATAGAGTAAACTTTAACAATAAAAGTGGCATTCATTTTGAGGTGTTTCTTTAGGACACATGGATTAAGTGTATTTGCCTCTGACAGCAACAGGAAGTGAGAACTAAGAAATAAATGACCAAACCTTTACTTCATTAACAATAATTACAACATTGCCTGATTCCTTGTTATGTCTTTTTAAAACGGGAGTAACTCTGAATTTAGCAGAGATATCATTAAGCTTAAAATAAAGATTTTTTTCTGTCCTCTAAAGCTAATGTCTAATCCAAAAAAGATGTCAGCGGTGGGTCTGACCCTGAATTTTCTATTTTTTTTTTTTTATTCCAGTAACAGCAAATAACTCACATGTACATAAACTTCAGTTTCAATCCATATTGGTGCAGGTATAGGAACAACCTACTTAGCACAGCAGTTTATTAAAGACATTCTGTGCTGCTGCCCTGAGAAATAAGTAAAATATACAATTATGAATATCCCGTCTTTCGGTTTCCTGTTTTTAAAAGATACAGACAGAAATGAGCACCTGTTGTTTTAAAAATGTACCTCATTGGAGCATCACAAGCAGTGAGTAGAGCTACAGTTTAAAGACCATAGGCAAGTCCGTTCTTTTATTAACTTAAAATAAACTATATGAAAACTATGATTACAAAATGTCAAAGTAATCATTTGTGTATCATAGCACATAATATGGGTTGAGGGAAGTGACTCAGAGGAGCACTAGGGGGAATTAGAGAGACCAAAGAAAAAATGGAGGGCAAATATTTAAAAAAGGATACATAAAAAAGTCTATGTTTTTTATTATCATAAAATATGCTATAATTTCTAATTATCATTATTACTTGTAATGATATAACATAAATAGTTGACAAAGTTTGCTGATTTAAAACTGAACTTTGAGGTTCTCCTGTCTAAATAGTGGCTTTATGTAAAGGTATCCCACCCTGGCTGATTGGCCAGTAATATGTCTGTATTCTCCGTGTGTGTGCTAAATTCATATCAGCAATAAAACAAGCTGTTTAAAAGGTCTTACTTGAAAAATGAACATTTGGCTTTTCCATTAAATCCTCTTATTAAATGAGGATTTGTGCGTGCGGCAGCACTGTAACCCCTCCACCCTCCTTTGTTGCTTACATATCCTTTCTATTGTTGAAAACCACCTGATAACCAACTTAGACTGGTTTGCTGCGATTTATTTTGCTTTAATGCAATACATACTTAGAATTGCTTACAAAATGTATCTTTTGGTAGCGGATCATGTTAGCGTATTTTGATCTAGCAGATTCCATCTGGCACATTTCTGGGAATTCTAATTTAGTTTTTTATTACTATTTTTAATAAGAACAAAGAAAAATTACTGGTATTTTCATACTTCGTGATCACCTTGTCTCACAAAGATCTCAGTGAGTACTCCTTTGTTTGATTTTGGTTTCATACAAAAGTGTTGCTGCTTTTTATTGCTGTGTGAAGCACTCTTTTGTTGAACAAATCAACAATAGACCATAGCTGATTCAAGGCTATTTCTGCAGTTTTCAGTTTCCATTTCTTTTTTCATTCCTCCTCACCTAACAGGTATGATGACTGCCGACCATAATGTCGGTCAGCATGAGCGCGGCTGCAGCGGAGGAAAGTGTTGGAAGGCCCCTACGATTACCCCTGCCCCACCTGCTGCGAGCTCCACAGCGGTCGAGGGACTGAGTGGGTGAGTGGTGAGCTTTTAATACCAAGCACAATAGGGCACCTCAACCCCAGACAGGCACCATATTTACACTGAGCTAAGGTTCTCCCTGAGCTTTATGACATGGCAGGCAGAATCTTCACCCCTCGCCTTGCAGCTAGCAATCCATAATTCATGAGAAAAGGTGGAAGGGGTGCAAACAGGGCATGCTTACAGAAGGGGGGGGGGGCGTCTAAGAAGTGTGTCCTGAGCCCTGTGTGTCTAAGTAATTAAATGGGATTAGGTATGCGCTGAACCCATTTTCAGAGAGATTGGCTGGCAATGCCATTATTATTGGAAAGGATCAGAGAGGCTTATAGGCACTGAGGAGAAAGGTAACTGAAGAGAGGTTTGAGGAGATTTATTAAAAGGAAAAAAAAAAGCACTCTTCCATATATAGGTGACAAGCTGAAGACATTCATCGTTCACATCTCTTCTCCTTTTGGGGGTGGAAGAAGACAAAACATCCAGGAAAGGTTGGGGGAGAGAGACACTAATATGTCAAAGAAGCAGGACTAACCATGTCCGCAGACTGTACACCTCTGCTCTACCCAAAACATCCGTTCCTAATTTGTGTGACAATGCCAGAGTGGATTTGCAAGGGGTTGCCCTGAGCAGAACTCATTTGAATAAGCACACATTCGAGCTAACAGATAGACAGACTGACAGACAGGGTGCTGCTCCTTTACCAAGTTGCTCAACACCCCCAACACACTCGGTTACCAATGTGTCTGTGTGTGCACCTGAACTGTAATCCTAACAGTGCACCAACACTGGAGTCCACACACAGACATGTACTGTAGCCTGGCTATCTTTTTCCTAATCTGAATGGAATAAATTCCAACCCAGATATCCAACAAAGGGATGATTTTTGCCTTTGCTAAAGCAGGAGCTGAACTTCTTGTTTATGTCTCCCTTTCCCCCTTACACAGAGAACCTTTTGGCGACAGCAACCCTGGGAGAGATGCAGAAAGCATGTCCCCTGGGGAGAAAAGCTGCCTCAGGCTTCAGAAAGCCTATTTACAACAAGCTGTGCTTGTTACTTTCATCAAAATAGAGCAGTGAGCTTTTCTCTTGCCTTGTTTTTTTGTGCTTTTGGCAGGAGGCTGTTATTGTAAAGCATTGACTCCATTGTGCTCAGCAGCGAGGTGAAACTCTAACTGTCTGTGGCCACAGAAAAGACAAGACAGGAAAGATGGCTTGATGGAAAGACACTCTTCTCATCAAGGTCCCAGTCTGTTTTATGCACTTTGAAGAAGTGTCTGCAGGAGGAGAGAAGAAACCTGCTATGTCACCAAATTTTCCCAACCTTTGATCCTTTGCTGTACTCCATCAAGCTCAATTAGAGGATCGGTGGTCTCTGGCGGGCACGTTTGTCATAATCTATTGGGTTTGGCGCATTCCACATATTGAACGAGAGGACAGGAAATCAATAAACCGGATTGGACTGCCAGGCCCAGGGGGAGGTCTCCTTACCCTGGCTCATGCAGTTCAGCCTCAGCCCTCCTCCGTCTTTGCTCTCTTTTTTACTCCTGTTTGGACCATCAAATTGAATTGCATCAAAAGGCCCTGACAAAAGAACGGGAAGAAGTATAGCATATGGCCTTTGTATGCCACAGACTTTCAATTTGCCCTCAAGGCAAATATGCAATCACATATAGTCAGTGTTCAGGATGGGCTGCTGTTTGCTTTTGATGTTATAAAAAGCAAACATCATCTGATTTATCACTCCAGTAAACTTCCCTCACCAGCAGGAAGGATATACCTTCACTTTTGCTTGTCATCTTCAAACACATGGAATAATATTCTGGGAAATTTTAAAATGATGTCAAGGTCTAAATGTGCACAGAGGGAAAAAAAAGCATTGATCTGACAGATCTTTTCAGCCTGAACGTTCTTGTTTTCTCTTATCAACCCAGAGCAGGGGGAGCAGAAAGGAACTCTGGGAGGAATCAAGGTCAATGACTCCTTGACTCTTTGACAACAGCTGCAGCTGTGGGATATTATCAATTCATTTGCTGTCCTCACCAATAGATTTTGCTGCTTCCTTTTTCAGCCAGTTTTTATTTATGTATACTTTAGTAAGGTAGCAATAATTGGACAAAACTGTATTACAAACATTGGACAAAACTGTATTACAAAGATAGAGAAAGTTCAGCATAAAAGCTATAGCTTATCTGGATTTTACTGTATGTTGCTGATCAACACAGACTATAATAGTTAAGTGAAATGGTCAGGCCTAGACTTTGTCTTTTAATCCTTTTTTTATCTATGAAAATCCCTAAATAGAAGCCTAAAGCAAAACTCTAGTGTTACCAATTTCCTTAAGAAGTCACTGATTCAGTAAATAGAGGCTATCTAGTAGTTGGTTATTCAATCTCGGTGTAAAAAACAAGAACTAAATAACAAAAAAAGGGGAAGTACGTATACATGTCTTCAACTTACTGTACTAATTCGTGCAGAATTCTTGCATCTTAGGGTTGGCATCATAATCAGAGGTGTGTGTGTGTGTGTGTGTGTGTGTATATATATACACACACACACACACACATACACACAGCTTCCCTGTTGCTCCTAAATTGGTAACACTAGAGTTTTGCTTCTGCAACACTCCAGACATTCTGTGGATATTTATTTTTTTAATAAATGGTTTTTGGTGAAAAACTTGTTGATATGGCCTTCATCCTCAAGCAGGACCGATCATACATAAAGATACAGCAGAACTGTTTCCATCACTAATTTATATGTGCATTTGGGATGATTGCATTAGAACAGCTTGATGGAAACAGTGAAATGCAAGTCAACAAATCTAAATTCCCAAAAGTTTTTTATGGTGGTGGCATCATCATTCTGTGGGAACGCCTTTCTTTAGGAGCAACAGGGAAGCTGTATTTCCTAACAAGACAAAACTGATGAAAAAAAACAAACAAACAAACAAACAGTACGGCTGAAAAAGATCTTAGACTGAGAAATGGATGCACTTTCCTGACATAGAAAAAGGACTTTACAGCCAAACCTACAGTGAAATGCTTTAGAGTTTTAGTAAATAGAGTCCTCTTGTGTGTAAATTAATCTCTGTTTTGTGAAGTCCTTAGAAGTTTATCAGAGAATTTCCTCTTAATTTTTGCAACAATAGTGGCTAATAGTTGTAGAAATGGTGAGTAGTTGTGTTTTAAGGGGACAAAGCTAAAGATAATGCATGCAGACTATTGTTCCTGTGAGGTAACGATCAATAAAACAGTGTCAACATGATTCCCCCTTTGCTTGCTCATTCTTCTGCATGAACCCTCTCCTTCCCTTTGCTTCAAGCATGTGAAATACAAGAGAAATATAACCTAAAAGAGGTGGACCACCTACAAAATCTATAAAGTCTTCCATCAAAATCACCTCCCTGCCTTTATGAGGACATTAATCTGCTGGTGCAGCGCTCTGTTCTTCAAAGCACCTTGACAGAATGATTGTCCTTTTTTTTTTCACTTCCTCATGGCTGCTGTTTCTTATGTGCTTGGTTAAAGAAAAATCTTCAAAACTTTTTAAATGAAAGGGAAGACATACGCAAAATGTCCCACACCATGTAGAGAAATAAGAGTTGGAGATAAATGGGGAGTTGAAATACAAGAGGAGGAAAGAGCAGCTCTTTTGAGTAAAAGTTCTGCCAAAATAAATCCTCAGCTGGTTAGAAAAAGAATAAAATATCCTATAAAATAAAACTCAAGCATCCCCATCCAAAAAAAGTGCTGCATCCTTTATCTAAAACTCTTGGATGTCAGATAAATGTCTGGAGATGGAGAAGTTGCCTTTGCTGTTGTGCATGAACTCTACGTTTCCTTTTTCAAACATGGATATGCTGCTCACACGCAAACACACACACACACACATCCACACTGACCTGTGGGCTCTGGCTGGGAAAGTGAAGTGAGGGCATCAACCTTAGACTGTATAGTGCTTTAATTGGCTGTCTGTAGGTGGGGACTGAGGCAAATCTGTCAAACTAGCTGGCAAAAAGTTAAACTTCTATTATACCTGCAGAATGCTGTTGTCTTCTATTGTCTTGTTATCCTCATGTCTGGCATCAGATAAGAAAAAAAAGCCAGACTGCAATTGAGATTATTTATGAGATACAAGGAAAGCTCTTCTAACAGCCTGTCATCGAGGCTTTGTTCTGTTTGGTTAATAAATTAAGAAGGCAAACGAGGGTGACATGAGAGGAACCCCATTCCAGTTAATCATGCCCTCAGCTGCAGTTTTGGGATTGCTAATCTAGCAGGTAGGGTCTGGAGATTTTCAAAGTTGGACTGTTGCATTAGGAGAATATCTCAGCAGTAGACCACTGCTTTCATGTCTGATAAAGATGGAGAAGTCTCCTTTGCAGTTAAGCTTCCTCTGCCTGTTGGACCTCAGACAAAATTATGTGCTGTCAGGAGGAGAGGAGGCAAATAAAATGCTAGCTGAATAATCTCCACTAAGAAGCCTCCACTACAGTCGTTTCATTTAACAGCCTGTCCCTCTTTTTTAGGATTCACTTAGTAATCACAGATGAGAGATGTGCACATCAAACAAGATGAGAGACTTTGGTCTACACAGCTGCCTTATAAAAAGCAAACAAGCTATAAATAAAAGAGAATTTTATAGAGGGATGTCTGACGGGCTTGGTTGAAATAGAAAGAGAGGTAGAAAGGCGCAGAAACAGGGTGCCTGTACGACATCAGAGAGTGCAGTGCATGACATTACCTATTATGAATACAATGTGAAGCGATTTAAATGTGAGCGTAGGAGCAGGTCGGCGAGGGGGTGGGGCTGGTGTCACAACTTGTAATGAGATCCTTTGATGTGTCAGATAAGGGAGAAGTGAAAAAAAAAGGGGAGAGGGCCCTCTGGGAAGGAGAGTCAAGAGGACACCCGACCAACAGCGGCAAAAGGAGAGGAAAAGGCAGTAAAGTGAAGAAAGGCGTGGGTGGATTTAGGAAGTGTGCCTCTCAATGCGTGCAGGACATAAAAGGCTTCTCTCAGAGACAGCATCACTAAACCACACCACCCATCATTACCGTACACCTGATCCTGCCAACGACCATGGTGGCAGATGTACAACTTCACTGCTGGAAATTAACTATAACAAAGACAGAGGTAAAAAAAAAAAAAGTTTGATTCATCTTTCTTGTCACTGGCAGTTTTGTGACTTCCTTTTAAAGTTAATAAATCTTATGTTCTCTTAATAAAAAGATATAATAGAATCTAATGAATCATTAGTTTATTGGGTTTTTTATCTCAGTCCTGATTGCAAAGTCAATCTAAGGTTCCAAGGTTTTTTTTTTTAATTCAGAAACTTTAGTCAATATATAAAATCCATCCCTTTTGGCATTTTTATCATTTAGCAACCACAAACTTCAGTGGGTTGTATCTGACAGGCCAACACAAAATAGACTTAACTAGCAACTGAAAGGAAAACAATATGCTGTTTTTAATTTTTTCACAAATAATTTCAGAAGCATAAGCTAAATTTGTATTCAGCTCCATACACTCAGAAAACCTTACATAAAATCTAGCACAACTCCCTTCAGAAGACACCTAATTAGTAGCCTAAGTTAATTTGCTTGTAATTTAATCCCAGAATAACTCCAGCTGTTCAGTGAAGGCCTTAGAGACTTAGTTGGAGAGTATTAAAAACAAACAGCATCATGAAGGCCAAACAGCACAGGGAGTCGGGCAGGGAGAAAAGTGTGAAGAAGTTTAAAGCAGGATTTGGTTACAAAACATTGTCCTACGCTTTCACAGAGCACCGTTCAATCATTTAAAACAGAAAGAGCAAATTACAGCTATAAATCTACCAATACATGGCTAAACTACAAGGCAGGAATAAAGAGCATTAATCAAAGCATTAAAGGTAAGTCTGGAGGATCAGGATCCAGAACTAAGAAGGAAAAGTCTTTTTTACACGACAATTGTTGGTCTGGACTCCTTGAAACATGGCTTACATGGAAAAATAAAACTTATATAAATGAAAAAGATTAAAAAAAGAAGTCCTTGTAGTTTGTTAATAGTCATGTACAGAACATGGCAACAAGTGTAATAAAACATTACTCCTGCGGTGAAGCATGGTGGTGGCAGGATCGTGCCATGGAAATCGTTTTTTCTCAGCAAGAGCAGGGAAACTGGTCAGACCTGAGAGAAAGAGGCTTTATGCGTAAAACCAACCAGTAATTGGAAAGAAAACAGTTTGAGGCTACAAAAGAGATTAGACTGGTTGGGTTATTCAGATTCCAGTGGGAACAACTCTAAACATGCAACCAAGAGAAACCTAGATGGGATTTAGACAGAAGCAATACACAGGGCAAAACCAATGGATGTAGAAACTGATGCTCACAGACATTCATCCAATCTGACTGAGGTTGAGCTTTTCTGCAAAGAAGAGAGTTGGTCACTACATAACCCAACTGTGGATGTAGGACTGTAACTCCATCACTTCTGCTCCTGCTGGTCCAAAAGGCTCTGCTATTTTATTCCATAAACACAGAGGGTAACTGCTTAATTTGGTGACAGTGTGGGGTTGACGCTAAAACTAAAAGTCAAAGGTCTAGTGCAGCTAATGGCTAAAAGTTACACAGTGTTGCTTAGATCATTTTAACTCTAGCAGAAAGAAATGCAAATGAATAAATTATATTTTTTTTCAATAAAAAACATTATGTTTTACCTTTTTTTGGTCTGTCAACTAAAATCCAAATGAAATACAATAAGAGGCTATATTGAGATAAAATGTGTAAAAGTTCAAGATATGAATACTAATAGAAGTAATTTATATGATAAATCAATTTGTCTTTTCCACCTTTTTTTAAATTTTGATAAACATACAACTTAAATCCACTGATAAACGTGTCAGTGCATCTCTGTGCCTTTGCATTCATTAGGTACATGGTGACGTGCATCAGTTTCTTAAATGATAGTAAGCTTTGCAAAGAACTCACTCCATCATGACCTGAAGGATTCTTCTCATGATAAATAAAATGCTCCATCAATTCTCTATGTGCACAATCTAAGGAAGCTTTATTTTCCACACAAATCAATCAAGCTATCACCAGGTATCAGCCCTGCTTTGTGTTTGTGTGTGCACACAATGCTTCAAATCTCACACAATCACACACACAAACAAAGGTCTGAGAACCCAACACAGGCTCTGGTTGATGCTGTTTGATGCCAAACAAACTGCAAAGGCAAAGGAGACATAATTTGACAGAAATATGACATTGCGTATTCAAAGGCCTTGTAGTTTTGACACCTGTGAGTGAGGCAACATTAAAACTGACTTTGAAGGCAAGAAATAATCAAGGTCTGTTATAAATAAAGGAGCAGGAATCTGGCACAAGATATTCTGACTGAAAAACAAATTGGAGTTACAGTCAATGTCACCTTATATGAACTTACATTCCAGGAGGCAGAGATGCGGCATGGATGGCCTTTGATTTTTCTTCGGGGGTGAGGGGTGGGTGGGTGAACAAACACAAGCCGCTTTCATCTCAGAGAAGATTGTTTGGTTTTTTTCTCGAACATTTGCGATTTTAAACTGGGGTATCTAGAGCTTATCCCTTTTTTTTTTTGGGTTTCCATCCCGCCATCTGTCCAGGTGTGGGGGGGTTATGATGAAAGTGGCTGGCAAACAGAGCTTGTTATCTGCTCAGCTGCTGCAAACAAGCCTTAAATGTTGTAATCAATTATCAGCCGTCTCAAGGTAATCAGAGCTGATTCTTCATGTGAAAAAAGCACCAGATAAATAAAGAAGCGTGGCTTCTTTGAAGTGCAACAAAACATTAAAGTTTTCTGCGAGACTATGACTAATGTGTTGGATGAAGTGAAGGATGATAAAAGAATGTGAAGTGAAAGTCAAATTCCCCTTCTTCTGCAGCCAACAGCCGGCTGTTTACAATCAGCATCTGAAACGGGAGGATGCATTTCACCAGGAGAACCATAAGCTCACCCAATCATCAAATCAGCAACTGCCACAACCTGGCATGTATGGGCCGGTGTGTCACACCTCATTTCCCCTGAGTCTCTATGTCTGTTGGCAAGCAAATGATTTGGGGAAAACATTCACATTGAAAAGTCAGAGGTTACTGGCTTTCCTTGCAATTTTTCCCTAGCAGAATGAAAAGCATCAGGAATCTGTAATTAACCCACATTGATTAAATTTTCATTTAAACTGATTTACAATATGATTTTTTATTTTGTGTAATAAAAAACATTTTGTACATGCATCCAATCAAGTAATGTAAACAAGTCAAAAAAATATGGAAATAAAGTTCCCAGCAGGAATATTTCACATCCTCCTTTTGCTAAAGTGAAGTCTGTAGCCTAACACAGGTTTCTTCTAGAATTTATCCTTGTCTTTCATTAACTATTCTGTGTTTTTCAGTCCATGTTGAAGCAGTCAAACCCAAAGCAGGATGTTTCAATGAACATGTTTCATGAATACAATGCTGTGCTCATTTGCATTAACCTTTATCAGTTTTCTGCCTCACATACATTTTGAATGCAGGCTAAATAAGTCGGTTACATACCCCACTGTCCCCACTGTCACGGCATGCATGCTCTGTGTGTGGGGTATTGCTGTAGAGTCAACAATACAATGCAAGCTAAAGTCTACTGTCCCTACAGGCTCATACAGGAAGAGACAATTCTGCAAAGTCAATTACGTGATACAATCAGCTGGGTTTCTTTAGAAAACATTTAAACAATCTGACTGTATGATCTGTTGTGTATTGGTGCTAAATAGATAAACTGAGCTGAATTGAAACTGAACTACTAAAACTTGTAAGTATAGGTGGGCTCCAAAGTCTTGATTTTTCTGCCCATTTTTGGATGGTGTTTAAAACAGATTCTTGTAAGATGTTGAACATTTGGGTCATTGTTTTATATCCTCACCCTGATTTAAGCCTCACTTCTTTTTCTTGCCTGCTGTGTTTCCTGTTATTGAGGATGCTTTTTGTTCACTACTGTTCTCTAACGAACCTCTGAGGCCCTACAAACATGGAGACTCCATTAGTTAGGGGGTTTTCTAAAAGCATTTGATGTTATTTAAGGGATATCTGTGTGGAGGAGATGATTGCAAATGCAAACAACACTTTTCAGATATATATTTGCAAACCTTTCTAAACCATTCCTTTTTAACCTTTTTTAGAATCCTTTTGTAAATAACCTATCAATGGATGTAAAGTGAAAAAATATTAATAACGTTCCTGAGATGTAAATACTTTTGCAAAGCACTGTAAATAGCTCTATCTTTTTAAATATCAGAGTACCGAACAAATTTTTTGGTGGATTTACAGATAAGGGACCAGAAACAGTGTGAACAGTTTGTGTATTCATTATTTAGTTCTGTGGCGCCTGGACAGATTTTCTAAGTAATGCATTTCAGTTAGGAATACCATTTGTGCCCTCATTAGAGGGGGGTAAATCTTAAGAGCTTTAGAGGGGCCTTTACAGCTGAATGCAAAGCCTTCTGTGCAGCCTGTAAGGGATGGATACCATTAAGAACAGTTCTACATGTGCTAATAAAGCCCAAAACTGCACCTGGCGAAATGCTTTTGATACCGCTGTGTGAGGTTTCTTTGTGTGCACTAAATGAGGGAGGGAAACAGCACTTGACGTAAATATAGGTTATTTTGATATGTAGAAAGAAAAAAAGGTGTTGAATGACTGTACTGTCTAATAAATCCTTAGGGCTAAGACAAAACAGGAAAACACGATGAATCTGGTTTAGGACTGCTGAACGAAATTTGCTTATCTTAATAGAACAAATGTCTTTATTTTAAACACACAAAAAAAGACTTTTGGTCATTTTGAAATTGTTTTATATGTAATGATTTGCATTAAACTATAAGTAGTGTGGTTATTAGGATGATCTTTAAGTTCTTAACATCTTTTAATCATTTTATAAGGCCTACCTGTGTTCGGGCGGTAGATTTGGGATTATGTTTTCTTTTCTTACACGTTCTTCCAAGAGCATACTGGATTTGTTTATAATGACCTTCATTTACATGTATTAAAATGAAGTAAATGTTATTCAAAAGACTGAAAACTCAAGATAGTTTATATAGGAAGTATCTGTATCAATAGCCAGGTTGCATTAAGAATACTTTGGCTCCAGTTCTAAACAGCAATTAGTGCTATGATCTTATATATAACCCCTTGAACATGTTTTATTAGATTTACACTACCTGATCACATCATTCTTACAGATAGCAAACTGATGAAGAAAGTGTCAGTACATCTTCTTCAATGTTCAAATAATTCCTCTTTGAGCTTTTAAAAATCAACATAGGCATAAATAGGATGAAATATTTCTTTTGGCTCTAAGGAGTATTCGTTTTCTTATAAAATTATGATACATTTTCTGTTGCTATTTTTCCAACCTGGAGAAAAGATACTTGCCTTCATTGCTAAACTCCATTCCCCCTTTGTGGGTGCCTCTGATTTCAAGAAGTCATTCTAGCACCACTTTGGCATTACTTGTGTTTAGACTTTTCTTTAGGAAGGCTAAAGACTAATGCCTCTTGCAGAAGAAATTACATTTTTACATTTGCTGTCACTTTGCAGGTAAGAGATGAAAGAGTCATTTTGTATCGGCTTTAAGGAAAAATAATAATTTCTTTTTATTTTGTAAATATGTTGTAGTCAAAGCACTGTTGTCAACAACTTTGTCAATATATAAAAAGCAATTGCTCTAAGTTTATCGTCTTCAGCCAGCAGCGATTGCTGTTGTCAGCTCCTCCCTCCTCTGACGCACTGACAGTCTGACTCAGCAGCAAACTGTACCTGCACTGAGAGGGAGAAGAGCGACTCACCTCTGTTTACTCATTAAACATGAGTGAGACATGTGCTAACCTTCCTCTGATCCCTCTGATCCATTCCTCTGATGATTTTAATAATTTTCTGTCTTGTCAGTGTCTAAATTCCTCACGGCTAATGGGTCAGCTAATGGTGTCTTTCCTTGCTCAAGAGTTCGCCACAGTGTCCTAGTAGGGTGGGTAATCATTTTTGTATGCAAAATGCTTATGCTAACTGAGAAATTTCACAATGATAGCCCAGACATAAATGAGTCAAATGAAATACCGTTGTGGTCATGGTTTTGTAGGAAGGTTAGAATTATACAATATTTAAAAGCTAAAAATTGGACTTTTTGTGATATTAGCTGTTTAAAATCTGACTGTAGGGCAATGCAGAAACACATTTCATTGCTTCTGAGTCATCATACGTGGTAAACCCTTCGAACCCTAAACTCATTATAATCAAATTGCATATACCTTAAAAGGTACGTCTCAGGTTCAAGGTTTCAAATCAGGGTTGTCTTTGTATATCCTTGAAATAATCTGATATCACCAGTACTCATGTGTTAATGTGGGACAAAAAGGATGATTCGAAAAGGTAAAATGTTTCACTTCAATTGACAATCTGGTCATAAATCTATTTAGTTGATTAGTTGTGTCAGTAGTAAAAAAAACAGGCTCACAAATGAGAATATCAGAGGAAAAAGTGTAAAGAAATGCTTGTGTATATTTACTGATTTTTTAAAATATATCCAGTTGCTTGTAATCAAAAGCAGGAACAGACACTGTTGGTTTGCAAGACTCAATATTCATGCAATCCTATTTATTACAGTTTTCTGAACTTGGCAAGAACATTGAACCGGGACTTTTTAATATAACGATATATTTCTCAAGTACAAAAACATGTTAATATATTCAGATAGAGGATGGTTAGGGACAAGAAAACAATTAAGCTACAAGGTGAAATCTAAAATTGGATAAGAAAATTTTTTATCCAGATGTCATATGTTAAGCTCTGTGGTTAGTTTAAAGACATTCTTTTTTTCTTGAGTTTTGTTACTAATGTGTAAACAGCACAGAAACCTGTGGCAGATGTCACAGGGTCATGGCTGGCGCCCTCCGCTTACGAGGTTTCATCCGTGCAAGTTTCACTTCCTGCTCTGCATGCTGAAAGCGAGAGATAGCCTCTAAATCTTCCACTCAACATAACCTCTCATTTGCTCTTCTGAGCCCCAGGTTTCCACTCGGTCTGCCCTCACATCTCCCGCACTCTGCAGCTGTGACCTCGCAGCTCTTCACTGCACTACATAGTGGGAGGAGGTTACACGAGTGGATATTGCGGCATGCAGAAAGGGTCTCAGAAATGAAGGTTATTTTTGTATGAAGCTCCTGCATTTATTAAAAAAAAAAAAAAAAATATATATATATATATATATATATATATATATATATACATAAATATCTGTTTTAAAGACTTTAAAAATTTAA